>QWTY01015141.1:0-23362 GCA_008033365.1 Pseudorectes ferrugineus | reverse complement strand
TAAGGTTGTAAAAGACCTCCAGGATCATCAAGTCCATCCTTGGACTAAATACCACCATACTCACTAAACCATATCATGATAAAACCCAAACTGATCCCCCCCGTGCAACTTAAGGCAATTTTTCCTTGTCCTATCACTAGTTGCCTGGGAGAAGAGGCACAACCCCCCACCTCAACACAACCTCCCACCTCACTGCAACAGAAGAGGACCCAAGGAAGTTTCAAATTTTTTATTTATTTAGAATTCTCCAAATGTCTCTTTGTTCAGCCTCATCTTCTGACATTTAGTCCTTCAGAATTTTTGGTTGGCATGTCCTTTTAAAACAGAAACTGAAGAAAAAGAAGGAATTTAAATAACCTACATTTCTGAAGGGCAGAAAGAACATGCTTTCAGTTCCATCACTACATTCTGCTCCAGAGAGAAGCCCTGAAAATCTGCTTGACAGACTTTCCATCAGAGAAGACAATGAGCTTCTGATGGTCAGGCACCATCCAAACATATAACCCTTCCCAGAAAATCCAACTCTTATTTAGAATGAGCAAGGAGCTCCAGATGTGAATTAAGTACCAGGCTACAAGGTGAAAAGTCCAGTTTCAACCAAAATTTCTTTATATGTTTTCAGTCTGCTATGAATATCAGGCACAGAGATTAAAGCCAAAAACTTTCAGAACATCAAAACTGATCACCACTCCACAAATAATACCAAGATAATAAAAAATTCCTCCTCAGTTTCAAGGATTTCAGAAAAAAATATTTCCAAGAAAATTACTTTTGTATGTATGAAACAGTCTGGCAACAGCACCACAGCACTCCAACCTTTCATGCAGGTTTGCATGTGTAGCCTGAAACAAGGAATGAACACAATTCTGGAAAAACATGCCATAAAATCACTCAGGCTTGAAGCAAGAATGGTGAAAAACAGAGGGAATTAGTTACATTCTCCAAGTGTAGATGAGCACTTTCCTTCACCCACAAGTCAAGCTTCAAGATTTCTCACTTGGAATGTTAAACAAACTCAGGAAAAAAAATATGAAAATAAAATCTTCCAGTGTTTTAGGATATTGTGATAATTTCCTCAATGGAAAGTGTCAGTAGACTGTAATTTAGTCTTATAATACAGGTGTAAGACCACATCCTCAGCATCTTCCAAAGCATTTTTCTGACTAGAACACTTGCTCTTCATCATTTGGAACAAAGTCAAAAGATAGCACAGAAGAAATTGCATTTTCCTCCAAACTGTTTATCTGTGAATAGCTCTGAGAGATTCCCCTTCTTATTCTCTTGCCTCTCCTCTTGTAGCTACCTATTCTTTTTTCAGAGATTGACCCCTGACTAAAAGGGCAGCTGTCTGAGCGTGTGGAACTGCTCCCGTAAAGTAGGCCTGGGAGAATAGTTCAACATGAAACTATTCATGTTCAGAATAGAACATGTTCAGACGGTAGAGGAAGTTATAAACCAGGAAACAGAAGGCCCCAACCTTTTTTAGAAAACAGTTTTAAAATTTTTCAAATACTGGTGGCAACAGTGAACAAATAAATAAATAAATAAACCACCTACCACGCTAAAAAACAGGTCAAAGTGTAAAACTACTTACTTTTTATCTTAATGTCTTTGAATATCTGATGATAAAAAGAAAAAGAAAAAAATCCACCATGTGTCTGACTTAGTAGTTTGACTCAATTATATTTAAAGAAACTGATTAACAAGGATGCCTTCAAATAAATTTAAGGTTGAAATTTGTGTTTGTTCTAAGTACTGTTTACTATTCTCCTATTTCATTTATAAATGTTTATTCTTGCCTCCTTTTATGTTTTCAGCATGAGCTCTCTTCTGTATTGTCCAAAAATTAATGAAAGCAAAGAGACTTATTTAAGAGCAGTTCCTTTGGGGAATGTCAATCACAGTTATGTTTTAAAAAAAAACCTTAAAGGCAAATGGTTATCACAAATTTTAGCATAACCCAGAGTAGCTATGAACATCTAAAATAATAAAAACTCCTGCCCCCAAATGCTCACGATATAAATTAGACAAGGAAAAATAAGGAAAGGTAGGCAGTTAAATTTGTTCTCTACTATTCTATAAGGATGGAACTAATTTAGTTTTCTGAGGACTTAAAGAAGTTTCTTGTTCTAAATTAGACAACAGAAGGCTACTTGTTAAGTGATAACAATAATTAGAAGTACATTTTGTTTGTTGTCTGTGTTGAATACACAGAAAAGTATATCTAAATACTATACAGTATAGATAATATCAAAGTTTTCATAGCAGAGGTTTAGCCCACAATGCTGTCAGATTAATATAAGAATGAAACATTGGTTCAGCAGGTGATTTTAATCAAATAACAGAACAAAACGTATTTAACATTTTATGGCCATTCAGGATAAAAACTTTGTTGGTTTACGTAGTTTCAGTGGTTATTTCAGAGACTTCAATCCCCAGTAAAGAGAGAGGCAGTCAAAGTTAATAATAATCTCTCACTGTATAGACTAACTGGGCTGAAATTTTTGTCTTACCTGAGAAACATGTCAGATCATACATTCTTAACATTTCAGTATTTCATTTGTGAAAGTACTCTTTAACCATAAACATTGTTCTGTCACTGACGGAAGAGAGAAAGTTAAATGAGAGAAAGGAGTTACATTCATTTGAGATACCAAAAAAATCCAGAGAGGAGAACATTCAAAATTCACATAAGGAAAGGAATATACAAGGTTCAAACCTAGCAGTGATTCTGTTTTATGGAAGAATGAACACCACATATTCAGAATTTTCCCACAAACTGGAATTACTTTTTTTGACCCACTTTAATCAGGAGTTCGGGTTTCACAAAAAGCTGCCTGACATGCTGCCCAGAATTAAGGGTCCTGGAAGCTCCAGCTGTCTCTGTTGCTGAAGAACCAGGGACTGAACGAGTCAAAGGATGCAGAATATGGCTTCCCACCAGCCTGCCAGTGAGGCTGCCAAGGAGCTGGGGAGAGGACCTGGCAGAAATTCAGGTTTCTTCCATCAGAATCCAGATATCAAAACCTGTCTGGCTTTTAGCAGTACATGAAAAGTTCTGTCAAAAAAAAATCCTGGCAAAAATTGAAAATAATCTATCATTACCTCAGTGAACATGCAAATTCCCAAAAAGAGTTGAGAAGGTCTAATGAAGCCTTAAGTACATCAAGACTTTACTGAGGATGAGAAGAGAGCCCAATGAGCTTAGAAGAACATGCACAATACACTGCAGTAGAAAAATCTGTTGGTAGAATTTGAAAATAAATAAAACCTTGAAAACTCTACACAAAAGAAAGGTGCTTTCTCCTCTCAAAAACTTCCTAATGTCACTTTTTACTTGGAACTGCCTTTCAGTGGTTGCACTGAACAAAACCCGAACACTCTTCCTCCTGCCTTCCTTCTCCTCACATTTCCCGAATGCCATATCTGATGCTGAATGCCATTCCTTCTCATTGTAGGAGTGGAGTAACAGTTGCACTAGACAAAACCTGCCTGTATCATAAAAAGCTCTTACAAGGAATAAGTACTGCAGGGGAAAGAAAAAAATAATATAAGAAAGAAAACAAGTGCTACCAAATTCTTGTGAAGTTAAAATAGACATACTCACATACTTTATCCTTAAATACTACACATGAAATAAAATCTTGTGTTTATCCCATTTTAAAAGTATACACGGAATTTTTGTTCCTATTTTAACCAGAGAGACTTAGAAAAATAATATATATTGAAATTGAGTGTTAGACCATAAAAGAAATTGAAAAATACGTGGAAGCTTCTGAGGCTCACTGATGAGATCAGGAATGAGCAATACTTTGTTACAGATCACTTCTTTGATGACTTCAAATGAAACCTGAGGAACTAATAGCAGCTGTGGTTTCTCCTTTCCTTGCACTTTTTTTCTTTGTTTTTTTCCGTTTTATTTCCTCCAATGTTATATTACCTTTATTTCTGAACCAAGGAAATATATGACAGCAAGCTAAATTCATGTATCATAAATGTCCATGCAACAGATTTTCTGACATATAAAAACATTTTTTTCCTGCTATGTACAAGGCCTGAAAGGACAGGTCAAATAAACCCCACCTAAGAATATTCAACAGCAAAACTGTTGAAACAAGAATAAGTGTCATTATTTGCTCTTAGATTACAGCTAGGGGCACAGCAAGGTAATTGCTTCATTACAATGGACGGATTAGATTATTAAGAGTGAAATGATTATCAAGTGCACAGTCATGGGGTCATACTGGATTCCTCATTTCTCCTGGCGACACAGTTGTACTGATGGCAAAATAGTGCTTTTAAAACGTTAAGTATCCAGGAGGCTGAACTTCCTGTTTTCAAATGAGGACAATGTCACTCTTTTTCATGCTTTAATTATTTTCTGATTAGAGTATTTCAACTTTTTCTAAAAAATATGAGAAAACATAACTTGTATAAAATTCAGTGACCTCCCTGTCCAACAAGAAACAAGAACAACCTGGGAGAACCCACCTCACCACACACTACAGTTAAAAACATGACTGCAGGGCAAGCTACAGGTTTTGCTGCAATAGATACTGCTATGTTACATGGGTAGTAGATATTACAATGCCATGCACACTGCAGGTAGTGGAATTTAGGAGGGGACCAAGGGTAAACCTAAACAAATCTTTTGTCGTCCATGAGGACTCAGATATGCTCACCTCTGTGATCAGATATTTTTTATAGTATACCAGAACTCTCACAGAGATGCTTCCTTTTTGTGGAGACCAAGACACAGGAAGCCTGGAGAGACTTGGTATACACTTTAATTTTGTTCTATTATGGAGTAATACCTCAAAGTTTAGTTGCATATCTGAATCCAGAGAACACAGAACATGTACCATTCTGCAAATACTGGGAATGTGTTCTGAGAAGCTCTTGGATTCTCAGTACTGAGAATAGTGTTCTATCTGAAACACAAGTTTTGCAACTTTATTTATTTTCAACTACTGGACTTCTCAGTGAAAACTTTTGCAATAATAACATCCTTCCTCAAGGACAGAAAATAAAAGAAGCAGAAAGAGAGAGACAAAGATGAGCACACTAAGATATGAGTCTCGTGGATGATGCGCTTTTGCTCTATTTTTACCAAAAGACCAGAGAAAGGAACAAAACCTACTTGTGCTGCTTCAGGGGCAACATTTGTTCAAGGCAGTAAAAATGTATTTTGGGAGTGCAAATGGATAATCTAAGTCAGGTTTGTTCTTGTTTCTAATCACTTCCTTCTTTGTGAGAGTGCAGACAATTCCAAAACTTGCTAACAAATGTGAAGGTCAATTTCCTCTCCACCTCTGCCCAGGAAACACCCACATAGCTGCTGGAGATGAAGACTAGCAGTCCTGAAAAATGCTTTGTATTCCTCTTCAGTACTAGCAGAAACAGGGTTGGGTGATTTCACTGTACATTCAGCATTTTGGTGTCATTCTTGCAAGCACCTTGACTCAATCTATCCATCCTCCAAAGAATGTAGATCAATCTGCTCTAACTAAAATTAGATAAAACAGATTATTAAAATAAAGAAACCTGGCGAAACAAAACCAAGGTAGAAATGTAGACTACAATTTCCTTTAAGTGTATCTGACAGATTGAGAAAGCACAAGTAGGTTGTAGCAAAGCAAGGAAGTGAATAAGCAAATGAACAGAAACTGATAGGAACCAGGCTCACGCATTTTGACTGGCACGGCTGTCTGTCAGAAGCAAATTAAAAACAGTACTTCAGTTGGAAATGGTGCAGCTGACAGCACAAAAAAAAAGCTTCAACTATCAGATGCCAGCTCTTAGAAATAACATTAATTAAATATGCCCTTTTCGAATTTCTTTACTTTGATTCTTACTTGACCAAACTGGATGAATTTATCAGGACAGGAGTTAATTTTGTTAGCACCCATTTCTTTAGCAAGAGAAATGTAGGGATTTGCCACCAAAAAGAGCTAGAAGAAAGATATAGGGACAAAGATCATTCTAGGCAATACAACAGCTACATTTACATATTGTCTACTACAGATAA
Organism: Pseudorectes ferrugineus; assembly: GCA_008033365.1. Taxonomy (NCBI): domain Eukaryota; kingdom Metazoa; phylum Chordata; class Aves; order Passeriformes; genus Pseudorectes; species Pseudorectes ferrugineus. The sequence goes on along the minus strand of QWTY01015141.1, from coordinate 17,334 downwards.
AATAGTGTTAAGGCGTTTTATATTGTAGCACAGTAAAAAACTTTGGATCAGAAAGATTTTCTTAATGAGACCCCAAAGGATATTGAGTAGCTATTGTTTGTTTTTCAAAAATAGTTGTATTTTTTTATTAAAATCATATATACACACATACAGAGGGTATTTCAGATTTTTAGTAATAGCCAAGTGCATTCATAGCTTCTACACTGCACTTTATTATTGAAATAGCTTTCTTTTAGCTTTAAATCAGAAATATTCTTCAAATATTTTTTATTTCCAGAAACATTTGTATAAAAATTGATTCATGTAACTCAAATAGTGTGTGTGCTCTTAAAGGTGAGTTAACTGTCTATAAAGAGAGAGAACAAGAACCACTGAAAGCCCTACTGTCCCCCCTTTATCTACTGTAAATAAACAAAAACCTAAAGCTGTATCTACATAAAAGCTGATGTCATAAGTGAAGATATCAATTTGCAATTTCCTTCAACTCCTTCACTTTTTATTACTGTAAGCAGAATACTTGCTACATGTGATTATTCTTGAACTTTAACCCAAAGCTTTATCATGCTTGTGAAACATACGCTAATTTCAGTTTATTAAAATGTGAACCTTTATACTGTGTGTATTGCACAAATTGATGTTACACAAGAATATCCAGAGGTAGCAGAGTAGTCAAAGATGTATGAGGTTAATGAAGTAATTAAGTTTTTTTTTGAAAAAAGCAATGTACTCTAGAAGCAACAGTGAAAACCATTAAGTGCTGATACTACAAGGCTTGCTAACTTCTTCCCTTTTTACAGGTACAGTGAATAACTGGATTAATTTCAATTGTTATAACAGAAAACTGTCATTTTACTCTCTTGCTAGGACATTTCTGGGCAAGGTGTCTCAATCTTCTGCATTTATTTTACATATTTTATCTATTTATCTACATCTAGTGGAACACTAGATATTATGATGTTTATCCACTTCTTAGAAGGGAAAATATTATCAATTTTTACAGAAATTACCAGAAAACACCTTACTGTGTAAGAAAAATAAAGACATCAGCAAAATATTAGGAGCCAATCTACAATCCATGCTTTCACTACATGCACCTCCTGCTCAAGCAGTGGTAACAGTAAATGTTAATTTACTGCTAACAGGAAATTTGGAAGTATAGTGATTATGACAATAAAATAAGGGTCCTTTTTATCAAGTGAGAAGGGTAAAAATCTTACAAGACCAAAGAATACAATTCCAATGTGACAGACGGTGTTTTTGTTTCAACATTTCACCAGGATGGGCACTATATCTCACTTCAGATTGTTGTTCTCTCCACTCTTCTGCAGGCAGCAAAGACAGTTCAGGAAGTACAAATTCATGGCTTAAATTCTACATGGCTGGAGCAAGGTTGTCTGCAGTCTCTCACTCTCACATGGCCCTTATAGGTTTTGACATAAATGATGAGGAATGATGGGCATAATTTCTTTTCTTTCACAATAAGATTAAATCAGAAGTGATCTAATGACATTAGTAGACTTATAACAGAATAAAAGAATGCAAGTTAAACCAGAATTTGGCTCTATTATTTCATTATGGAAACAAAATTTTCAAAAAAGCAAAACAAGAAAGCCATGAAGTGTTTTATTTGCCAGTGATAGGGTCTAACCCAAATATTTTCTTACAAGCTTCATCCATAAAAATGGGTTGGGGGAAGTGAACAACTTCAAATTAGTCTGTATTAAAATATAAAGAACTGACAGACTTAAATGGTCATCTCCCAGAACACTTTTATACACAAAATGGATATAAAATGACAAAAATTGGAAAATCCTATCTTGTATAATCTAAATGAAAGTAAAATAAAAATATTAAACTAGAATTTACTTAATTTAAAACTTATTTGGAGCATTGGAAGAAATATATAACTTCTTGTGTGGAAAAAATTCTTGTTTAACATGAACATGTCTTTCACAGTATCTTTCTTTTTCCAGAATAATTCCATTATCAACTCAGGTAGATCTCTATAGAAGTTCTATCCTCATTTTCTAGAGAGAGAAGCATCTAATATAAGTGCTCCTTCTTTACATATAACATTAGGAGGAAAGACCTCTTGGTATTTCATTTTACACTAACACAGGCATTCTAGGCAGCAGTACAAACCAGTAATGGAGTCACCGTAACCCAGGCAGGCACTGGAAATTTTTAACCAGCCACTGAAACAGTCTGAATATTAACCTGTGAAAAAGTAAAAAGCTCACTATACCCTCCAGAAACGTGTCTGACACTGATAGGAAAAATGTTCAAAACAAAGTTGTAATAAAATTACTGGCTTCTGAATGAATATGATATTTTTTAAATGTATAATTTCTTCAGATGTGGGGGTAGCAAATCTTTCCAGAAGAGTGGGCTTTGATTATGAAAGGAGGACCATCACAGTCATTTGGGGATATTACACATGTTAACATGTTAAAATATTGCATTTGTAGTAATTTTTACCAGCATTCTAGAGGGGAGACATAAGAAAGGGGACAGCTGTTTTATTTTTCAATATCACGCAGATCAAAGATGACAGTTATAGCAATCCAAGAGAAAAAAAAATTCTAACCAATAGTAGAATGTAAGTCCTAATGAATACTGGGCTAATATTAGCAACCAAGTAGTACAAAATATGTGAATATTTAATATTCCTACATAATAGTCCTAGTCCTGATAGATTCATTTCTCTTCTGAAAGAATGAAATGTCCCTCTAAATATAGCATTGCTTAAAAATAAGATTGCTAGGTAGGCATTCAGAAAATTGCTACTAGCATGGCAATATTTTTAATTGCTATATTTCTCAGTCATTTTTTTTTAAATTCAATTAAGTCAATGAGGCTACATATCAGATGCACAAGTAAGTCTGCAAGTCTGTAACTTAGCAGAATCAATTACTTTTATTGCAATATTAAAAAATTAAATGCTTTGATGCAAGGTCTATCTTTTTCTTATGTGTTGGCATAGACAGTAGAAATTATAAGTTCAGACTTTGTATTTCTCTATGTAATCTTACAAACGTTCAGTAGTTAATGAATTCATGACCCTAGCATATTGGGAGTCAATCATAATTTTTGTCATCTACAAGATCACTATTTAAAATTATGTTCTAGTAACAGATTAAATTAGAACAAAACTATTCATGTGTCCTCTTTTTTAAATATTGATGTAGCCTATATTTCAAGTAAATTGCAAACAAACTTAGAGCCAAAGCCATCACACAATTTGAATAATCAGAAAGTCTTCCCATACAAAATCTGAAATACTGGGAGTAAAGCAGCTCTCCCATTATTTTACACAACAAAAAAACTGTCCATTCACCTGTGAAAACAAGTGCTTGTGTGTGCAGCAATTACACCTAGGGCTTTCGCTACACATCCTTCATTATGTATGTCCCAGATCACATTGGAAAATGCAACAACACAGCTTTAAAGAGCTCGCTCACTTAACCAGTGTCATCTGAGGTATTTCATCTCTCCTTTTTTTTCTTCATCCTATGAGCTGAGCTAACTTATGTCTGAAAATCAGAGTTTTAAAAGTATTAAAGAAGAAAACCTGCTGTCTGATATGGAGACGCAAAACCTAGTTCTATCTAAAGTAACACCAGTAATGGCTTTCCAACTCCAGTTATTTAGCAGAAAAATTTTACGAGCATTTTCTTTGTTTTATTCACCAAAAAGGCTCTGAACACTAATTTTGGTGACATCAATTCATAGAGCTTAGAAACAGCATAGACCATAGAAACAGCAACTTCAAAATCAGAAAGTAGTTTGTACATGTTTGACTGCTGTTTTTCTGAATGACTGCAACATAACCAGTCTTTGCAGACTGTGGAAATAATGGTGGAATAATTCCATTTCTCTCAGAGACTCCAAAAGTACTGTAGTTAATCTCTCTCAGCCCCTCAGCTGTGCTAGCTCAGCATTTTGTAGGACTGTACAGTAAATCAGATGAGTTCCTTTCTGTAGCTTAAAAAGATGCTCTGTCAAAGTGATGACAGGGGAAAATATTTTTTCATTAGCTTAACCTCCCTGAAACAGTTTCCCTAGACAGTTCAACAGACACTTGCACCAATGCCATGATGGTGTCATGGAGGCAGGAAGGAGCAGCTGGGCTGGCAGTGGAGCTGCAGGTGCTGCACTGACAGCATGGAACTGCCTGGGGCTCTGGAGCTCAATTTAGCCTCTCAGATCTGCTTTCTGGAGAAGCCTCTCTTTTTCTTACTGTATCGATTCCACAGGGACCCAGGAAGAGTAGCATCTCTAGGCTCAAGTTAGCCTTTGCAAATGTATTTGCTAAATAAATACTGTGGTGGATTTACCTTGGCTGGCTGCCAGACACCCACCAAACCATTCTTTCATTGCCCTTCTTCAGTAGGATGGGGCAGAGAATACGATGGAAAAGCTCATAGGTCAAGATAAGGACAGAGAGACCACTCACTAGTTACCATCCCAAGCAAAACAGACTCCAGTTCTGGAAGATTAATTCAAATTATTGCCACTTAATAACAGGGTATGACAGTGAAAAAAAATCTAAAACCACTTTCCCCCCTGCCTCTTCCTTCTTTCCAGGCTCAGCTTCACTTATGAACCTTCTACCTCCACACTTGGAGCAGTGCAGGTGGAGGGGGCAGGGACATTGTGGTCAGTTGTGGTCTTCATCTCTGCGACTCCCTTCTTCTCATATTTGTCCCCTGCTCCAATGTGGGGTCCTTCCCATGGGATACAGTCCTTACTGAACTGCTCCAACATGGTCCTTCCCACAGCCTACAGTTCTTCAAGAACTGCTCCAGGTCCCTTCCACGGGGTGCAGTCCTTCAGGAACAACCTGCCCCAGCATGGGGCCCCTGTGGAATCAGAAGTCCTGCCAGAAAACCAACTTCAGTGTGGGTTCCTCTCTCCAAGGGCTGCAGGACCTGCCAGGAGCCTTCTCTAGTGTGGGGTCTCCATGAGGTCCCAAGTTCATTCAGGGTGCATCCACCTGCCCTGGCATGAGGTCCTCCACAGGCTGCAGGGGCACAGCTGCCTCACCATGGTCTTCGCCATGGGCTGCAGGGCAATCTCTGCTCCAGTGCCTGGAAGCACCTCCTGCCCCTCCTTCCTCACTGACCTTGCTGCCTTCAGGGCTGTTTCTCCCATATTTTTCTCACTCCTCTCTCACAGCTGCTGCATAGGACTTTTTATCTTCTCTTACACATTATCCACAGAGATGCCAGCAGTGTCACTATGGACAACTTTGGCAGTGGTAGATCCATTTTGAAGCTGGCTGAAACCAATTTTTTCTGACATGAGGGCAGGTCTTGGTGTCTTCTGCCACCCCTGCAGCTTCACCCCAACACCTGGACACATAAATGCAGTACAAATACTTACTTCACACCAAAAAAGAAGTGATACCATTTTTAGTTATGAATCTAGTGAGTTACATGCTTCCGTGTAAGTTCTTATGTAAGTTTCTACGTATTATGGAAATATGAACTTAATTATGACTTAAAAGGCAAAGAATAGTTGGGTTGATGGGCATCAGTTCAATAACTCCTTTCCTTCCTTCGTTTCACACACTGAGAAAATTTTTGAAGAAAAACTTTATTAAACTGAAACTAAGGGTAGAATACATTTCAGTGATGTAATTACAAAAACTATTATGCAGATGTTCACACAGTCCCTAAAAAAGATACTAATTATGTCCAAACATATTAAGCAATAGAAAGGCACAGTAGAGCTCTGATATAAACCTCCTTCCACATCATAATACCATTCAGCAACTTTATAAATACTGAATAAAAGATACTTATGTCCAAGATAGAAGATATTTAATGGCAATTTCCCTCTTTTAACACAAACCAACATCTTTCTTGTGGGCAGCTTTACCGAAAATCCAGCAGTTCCAATGGGAGGCAAGAGATGTTTTAAAATAGGTCATCATGCTTAGTCTTATTCATGTTAGGACCAGCAGTCCCTTTGAAATACAAATTTTTTGTGGATTACTATAATAAAACACTCCTAAGCCCTTATCAAAGAAAATCCTTGTGGCTATGAAGAGTGACAAAACATGTTACCAATTCTAAACTGCCCTTTCTTATTTAACCTAAGAACAAAATTAGTAGTATATCATCTAATTATTTCAATAATAACAAGAAAAAACATACATCAGTGCTTTTACTTATTATAATGACCACGTGATCATTACCTATGGAACTATGACTTAGTTTCCTAGAGGAACTCCAGATTCAGTGAATGGTTTTTGATCACTAAAGTTTTATTAGCCAAAATTATAAATCTTACCAAAGGCACTATTTTAACCCATATTCCTTTTAATAAATAAATTTCTTACTTGTAAATAACTGGTCTTACTGAGTTAAGAAATAGTTATTTATATCTGAGACATTATGTTAGGACACAGCGTTATCATGGACTAATTCTATAATTTTTATCACTCTTGTTTGTGCAGAAACAAATATGACCATTCATACTAAAAGTTAAAAATGTAACTAAATGTTTATTTTGTCTTTCTCCAAATAAAACTTTCTTCTATACATGAGAATATCTGTGTTATAGAAAGCTCGGGAATATATAACTCAGACCAAATTTTAGACCAGAATACTCTGAAAATTCTGCAGAAGACATGTTCATGTAAACTCTACAAAGCAGCTAAAAGCATTTATCTTCCAATCACATCTAAATAAATTCAAAATACCTAAATGTACATTACTGCTCAGCTATAGCCCATTAAATTTCATTCAGCTTTGGCCACCTGCATTTTCAGATATCAAGCAGACAGAAGAATTCAAGGCTTTCAAATAACAAGTGCTTTCTCTGTACTCTACCCTGAAAGCACCTTTTCTTGGCCCAGTGCCTTCACAGCACCCTCTACAGAAATTTTCCAGGTGAACCATAAACAGGGCAGAAAAAAAATACATTTGGATTTTTTGATACATATTTTTAATATTTGGAAGATACAGGTTTTTTTAAAGAAATATGGATACTAGGTAAAAATACAGTTTTCTTTCAATCATATTGGGATTTTGCTTAACTTTAAAAACTGGTGGAATCTTTGGTAAAGTTCCACAAAATAATTAAAATTACTGCTTCACTTGAAACATCTTCTGATGTAATATGTATTAGCATGGAAGTAGTATCAACACTTGAGAAATATTTACCATTCACTTAAACTTAGCTCCTCCTTAGCTTACTACTTATATGTAAATCAGACTATCATCAAAGTATCAACAGGCATAATCTTACTACCAATCCAAAAAGCCAATACATTAACAAAAACTAGAACAAGCTGCTTCATTCCATCCAGAAAATAAAATTAAGTTCTTAATTTTAAATAGTTCATAGTGTTTACTGTGATATTTCATCACTTCATTACTGTAATGTTACAAGTAGTTTGAAAAAAAGTCAGATTTTCCTGAAGCATTTTAACTTTAGTAGAAAACACGTGTTTGATAAAAGCATAATCCTCAGCCTTCTAAACGTGATAGTGATGCTATTTTTCTAGCTGTTAGATAATACATGGTTCAGCTGTCACTTACTGTGCAGCAGTCGGTTACACAGAATGAAATGAATCATAATCGCAATGACTAGCCAAATTAATGAAAGCATGCTGAATCAAAACCCATGCTCCCAAACTGTCTTAGGGCCTGATTCAGCAAAAATGTATTTGATTTCAATACCATACAGCATATTCCATAGATACCTGTTTATCCAGACTTTTAAAGCAAGAAAATGCTGAATTCAGAGGGCATAGCAAGACAACAGTATGTTTTTAACAGACTACCATCAAAAGTGACATATCAACTTATAAATACACAGTAGCTAAACAAATATCATTAAAACAATACATAGCAAAAGAGAGATGGTGTGTGAGTTTTGGAAAGAAACTGTCAAACTGAGTTTATAGAGCTTTCTTTGGGTCTTAAACGTTACATTGTTTTAAGCCTACAAGTAGTAGACAAATCCTGTTTGTAACTTCCCATCTAGCAATCTGACTAGCTTCATCTATGAGATTCTACCTTAACATATCTGTTAATCATTCTTATTGCTGAATGGCATAGGAAGGTTTTCTTTGCAATACTCTTTTGATGATGGGCATGCTTAATCCCACATGCTGGAAAGATTCTGTATTCCAAGGTCTTCTTTTAGATCTCATTCTTCAAAGGCTTTCTGAATTCAGTATAAAAAATATACCAAATCCTAAGAATAACCATGGACTAGAAGGGAAGCATATTCAGGTTCCCAGCAGTGAGTCTCAAATAGTAAAGTTATGGATAAATGAGCATACCCTAATTAATAATTGATAAAAATATAAGCAAAATACGCAGATTGACAAACAGCTTCTAGGGAACTGTAAATGTCAGTGCCAGCAGGGAAAGTGTCCATGGCATTCTTGTAAGACCAAATAGTGAAGACTTACTCTCACAGGCAGAACTCTGCAGGGCAGACTCAACTTACCTAGTTCCAGAAGTCTGTGAGATAGACCTCTACATCTGACATATTCACTCTATCTTCTTTTTAAATCCACAGCCAGAAATAGGCTCTGCAATTCATCTGGCCTATTTGAAATGTCTAATTTAAGATGAGATGGATCACATCCTAAAGGCACCTCTTTATTTCCATTTACTTCAAATTGAATCTAAGTGATTTCAGACATGGGTGTCTTTTTCTGTAGGTATTCAGATCTGGTCAGAAGAATCCCAAAGAATTTCTGGGCTCAAATAGCGTAATCTGAGCTCTAAATGATGTAGCGTGGGAATGAAAAAGATACCAAAACTGAGGCAATGATTTTCATTAAACAAACAGTTCTATGAGTGCTGAACTTAAAGAAGTCTGACTTCGTGAGGACTCACACCTCATGATAGATTTATTTTGATGCAAATGTTGGTTCTCCCCTAGAAGAACTCCTTGGTACGTAGAATGGTATGAGTCGACCTTTTCCAGTCAGGAGTGTGGAAAATCCCTTCCACTACCCATCTTCTTATTTTCATTAAACCCCTAGTAATTATGTATTTTTGGGACCTCAAATTTTTGTCAAATTTTTTGTAAATCAACCAACACCTTGCACCTTCTGAATAAATATGACAGCAGATGCAACTGTTGCCATTACAATAATATAGCAATCGTGTATTTCCAAGTTGGTGAAAGACCTCCTTTATCAGGAAGAGATTTGAACACAGATCTCTCTTCCTAAATGAACAAGTTATGGGCAAAACTGAAACAGTTTATTCTGCATCCTAACAACGAAGGTGTACAATTGTGCAGTCAGGAATGCAAATGTATGGACAGGCAAGAGAAAGTCTAAATATCTCTCTGATTAGGATACTCTCTATCTAGAAGCAAGTCCTCATTCTTGCTGCAAGGGCTGTTGTGCATTTTATTTAAGTACTCGAATGCAAAATTCATAAGAGGATACAACTCAGTGGCACTAAAGACAAACACTGTGCATAGCTGAGGTAATCAAATTCAAAATACAAAATGAGGAATGACTGATTCAACAACAGTTCTGCAGAAAAGCACGGTGAAGGGATAGTAGATCACTAGCTGACCATGAATCCATAAGTCCTATATCACAACAAAAACCCCAAACAGACGTGACACTGTCTCTACAAGGAGAGGGTTCTGTGCAAGACACAGTTTTATCCTCATGCTCTCCCCTTACACTTTTGTTTGTTTGGAATATGTGTCTGGGTTTGGACACTGTATTTCAAAAAAATCAGTCAAAAAGTATATATAAAGACCAGCAGCAAGAGTGGTCAGAAGTCTAGAAAATATGACCTGTTGAGTCTACAGAAGGGAGTGATTAGAATATACAGGAGGAGATACGATCACATTTGTGAAATACAGAAAAGGTTGCTGCAAACAGGAAAGTAACAGACTGCCTTGCATTTCCATTGGGGACAGAGCAAGTAGCAAATGGCAGGAAAGAGATTTAGGTTTTACAGTAAGGAGAAAATTCTAATGGTAAGGTAAGGACTTCGAGTAACTGAGACAAATTATCTAAGGAATTCAAGAAATCTCCATCCCTGGTTGAATCAGTAGTGGAGTCATTGTTGTCATATCTTTCAGTAGTAACCTATCATTTGAAAAAATGTAAAATTTTCATACTGTATACAAGAGCTTTACCCTAAGATCTGCTTGGCCCACTCTTCACCTTCTGCTACATAGGCAACACAGCTCTTGCAGAGATGAGTAGCTTGAATTCAGTGCATCATCTGCTATGTGCCATTGCCTCGGCCATGAAGGCTGCTTATTTCACTGGTTTGGTGGGGTCTTTCAATTGCAAATCACTAGTTTAGACAAATAAGTGTCAGAAACTGCTATCTTAAGAGTTGGTCATGCCTTGAGGCAAAGGATGAATTGGAAGACCTGTTGAGGTCCCAACCAGCAATGTTTTCTATTATTCTATGTGTTCTCTGGGCTTTAAACAGCTTTAAAAGCATTGCTTCTCACTCATCCTTTCTGTAATCAGAAAAATGTGTAAATGCAGCAAGAGTTCGATAAACACTATATGGAAAAAGATTTCCTGCTAACACACTGGAGTACTCATTTCTGAAAAGTTATATGAAAGATGGCTGTAAAACATTTTCCAAAATAGGTTGACTGCTTCTAACTCACAATTTTATTTAAAGGTGAAAACATTTTATGTCCTTTATATGCTTAAGATAGTACACGTTCTAAAGAAAGTCTGCCCTCAAAAATACACAGAACCAAAATGCCACATTATATCGAATACCTAGCAATGCTATGACCTGTTAAATATTCTGTGTACAAATGCAATATTATATTTGCTATAAGAAACGATTCACCTTAAAAATATTAATGTCAAATAAAGAATAGGTCATCAGGAAGTATTTTAGCAACCTCATATGAGATTTAAGAAGGAAGAACCAACCCCACAGAGACAGTAAACAAAGAAAATAATAGGTTTTATGTGTTATTTAAACTTTAAAGATTTTCTTATGAATTTTCTAAATAGAAGCACTCAGACTTTTTTGAAACACACGTTCACCTCTTGCTAATTCCTGCTAGAACAGACAGGATATCTCACCATATTTTTAATGAAAGAGTTTAAAGTCTAAATCAAAGATATTCTTTATGTCGTCACATCAAAACTTAAAAACTCCTAAAGATATAGATACATAAAGTCAATTATTATGACTATTACTTTTCCCCTATCAAAATGCACGAATTTGATTTCTTTATCAAAATGCAACTGAGACCACTCTGCAAGCATGTAATGTGATGACAGCTGATACTTAAATTCAAGACTATAAAAGAACTGCCTTCCACCTTCAATAACAGAAAACAGCAGAAATTGCTTTGAACTCTTACTCTCCAAAAATTACATGTATTTACTTATTAAATGCACTGCTATTCCCCTATACAATCTCTTACTGTTACATTAACTCTTACAGTCTCAGTCCTTACTGACCCCTTTGCAGATTCAAGACCATAGCTTGGAGAAACTACATGAGGACAGAGTCACCACATGATATCATGCAGAAGCAGCTTTTCAGCACAGCACTGATTTTGCAATGTTACTGTATCACCAGAAATATAATAACTCCTGAGATGAAGTTACTGGAGTTTACTGAGTTTACAAATGCACTACCAGATTTGCTGTAAACTGTTTTTATTAATAAACTATAACATACCCTCAACAGAGAGTTACCTCAAGGATGTAACAGTTCCTCCTGTTACACCATGTAGTCCTGCAAAAGAGATCTAAACTCAGTAAGCATTGAAAACAGTATTGGTCAATATAAACTTCAGATTTATAATAATAGTAACTTTGTCTGAACAACGACTGCTTTTGAATGCCATTTTTAGACAATTAGCATTTCAAGAGATTCTTCCTGCTTGTGAGTTTAAATTAAAAGACTCACCCACTAATAGAGAGATTAGGTTGTCTATGGTAAATTGTAGCTATTAACCTTGATATAATAAGACATATGATTAAAACAACCCATGTGATCTAAACTTAACTTAAAAAATCATCCCCACCTCAAAGCTCATTGTTAATGTATAACATCTCTTGCAGTAAAACAGGTATAGATGAGATCATACCTCATCACTTTGTGTGTTCTTGGGTTTTATCTCCCCACGTTTCCGTCAAAGAAGCATCATTGGTGAAGATGCTGGGGGAAAAGGAAAGATCACACCAAAATAATCCTTCTTGGAAAAGGTTGGCCTAATGGTCTTAGAAACTGCCCTAGCATTGTGACTGACTGTAAATATGACAACATAACTTTAAGAAAGCCACTAAAGCAAAAGAGTGAGAGGTGGCATTAAGCTGAAGAAAATCCCATTCCACTGGACTAAAATTCCAAGTTCAAACTATTATTTCACTTTTTCAACCCTATTATGGAACTTTGAATGTGTTTCAAGTATTTTAAAACTTCACTGGCAGAGTAGAAACACATTTTACACTAGTTCTGCAGTAACCTATCACTTCTGTGTATTTTGACACTTACAATATACACACTAATTAGCCATTGGTTCAATGGAAAAATCAATCCTTTGACATTCTCAGTTATTTAGATGTTACCCAGCTCACAGATGCATGCAGACAAAACCTAGAATGGACCATTCAGTCCCCTAACCTCACCTCCAGAGACCACTGCATTTCAGTCACTGCTTTCTAGGATACAGTCCCAGCACCTTAAAATTATGATCTACACTCATCTCTTTTAGATGTAAAACTAAATGTTTTCTTCGTTTTTTTTTTTTTCCAAATAAGTGCAGAAAGATATTTATTTGACAAGATTACAGAAAGCACATACAGTCTGGTGTTGAATGTCTGTTTTGGGGGTTCTTTGTTAACTCAATCCTATATCTGTTTTACTATTTCTCAGCCCCATACGGTGTCAAGCCTTTCTATATCCAAGCCATCCTACTTGTACTTCTTCAATGTGGGAACATCAGCACTATTGCAGTCTTCTAAAACTTTACTCAACATAAACATTACCAAGCCAAATAATTAGTGTAACTGCCATTCTGTATAATCTCCAAATATATTCTGCTTAGTCACTAAGAGGAAGTACTACTTTAATCATTTGTAGACAGTGCCTAAAAGTGTATTAGAATCTTTAGAGAACAATTGTAAACCCTGAGTCTTCTTGAAGAGCAAAGGGTACAAGCCATAACAACCTGACAAGTATTAGCTACAGTATAAAATGTCAAAGCATATGATAAGAGTGAAGAGCAAGGAATAATGACAATTCTGAGAGAGGCCCAAAAAGCAGTACAAATTATTAAAACAAAAGAAAGAGGAGACGATAAAGAATATTACGAGGGAGCGGAATGAGGTAGGAGGAAGGGAAGAGGACATGGCAGGGCAGGAAAGGGGGCAAATATCTTCTTCAACTATATCTATATTTGTGTAATTTCCACTATCACTTATTTCATTCTTCATAAAGTTATTACTTTTAGAGTCACTCTGACTACATTTTATCTTATAATGCATGGAAACAAGAGCAAAATGATGAGTGGTGTAGCAATGAACTGGTCTAATCAGCACTCCAAATTCAGACAAAACGCAGCGCAAAGTTATGGAAGCATAACTTAACTAACATTGCCTGGAGTCCTAGTTTACTCTTTAGACAAAAGCAAATCTTTTTGCCTTACTCTATAAACTTTAGGAATTCCTATACATATCTCCATTTTCCAAAAGCAAAATCAATAATCACCACGTATGTCTCTTTCTTCTCTTCAGCTCTGAAAGCCAAATCCAAAACACACAATGCTTTTAAGACAGTGCAAATCAGAGTTGATTATTTATAAAGTAGGATAATTATTTATAAAATAGTACCACACCTTTGTGAGTCTGATATTTACGCTTCTGTGACTCATGACCATCACTCACAACTGCTTCCTCTTCCCCAGGCGAGCATCCTGCCCCACATCTCACTCACTCACAGTGTCATACAGAGCCCACACAGCCCAGCTTCCTTAAGGTTTGCTTGTCAGAGATTTTGTTTCAAGTCGGTGCAGCTACCCCATTTTTACCATGTCTGTGCAATCACTACCACAGTAACTGAGCACACACAAGCCTGCTGTCAGCTGTACCTTCCTAAAGCTCACTCTGGACTTGACAGTGGTGCCTCACAGAGAGCCACCATCCTCTAGCTAGCCCACTGTGTTTCCACCTTTCTTGTGCCCTTAGGTAAATCAGCTGACAAATCCATGCACGCTTTCAAAAGAAATCTTTTACAAAGACCTCATGGTAAACCTGTGATGCTTTGCAAATATATGAAAAGTTGGATGATTTCATAACAAAATTTCTCTTGGGAAAATTTGTCTTCTACTGGGCCAAACTGTCCATACCCATGAAAAGCTGAAATACGTGTCTTTTCAGAGCTATGAGTGACTTTATGAGGAGAGCATTTTATCTTTAGAATTGCTCAGCAAAGGAGCCGGAAACTCATGATATTTCAAGTAGGAAAGTGTAGATGCACATCACACAGGCTGAAACAGAACTCTTTATAAATAATGGCAGCATTCTAACATCTCCTATCATTTTTTTCCTGTATGCATCCTCTCAATACATTTCTTTAATACAGAAATAAAGTAAAAATTAAAAGAAAAAACGCACAAGACTGATCACATAAATCAGTCTGTATGGAGGAAATGTGCTGTCTAAAATCTGTTAAAAAGCTTACACACACAAAACCAGATTTTATAAGAGGAAGGATGTGCATAATGTAAAGGAAAAGTCATCATCAAAAATTCTATGCTCTATCCAAGTCAGTAAAACATCCACAAAGAAGAAAGTTGAAAATATGTAAATATTCTTAAAACAGCAAAGACTTACACCCAGAGTACAGACATAAATTCACTCTGTCACACATTATGCATATTAAATATTATGCAAAATATGTATTCAATAACCTTGTCAAAAAGACACCTTCTTAGTACATAACATTTAAAATGCACTCCAAGGGTCCCAAAAATTCCAGAAGAGAGACAGTCAAAGCAGCAGAGTTTTCCACCCGTCCTTTTTAAAGCAGAAGCTCCACCACAGGAACACAGTGCACAACTGTAGCTCAGCGTATTTCACAGACCAAACCAGGCCAAAGGAGAGAGCAAATCTGGAAAGCCTCTGCTTTCCATGCCATCATGTTCCATCAAATCCTGGCAAGAATTCATGCTGACCCGATCACTATTAGTTGCTACAGATTACAACTCAATACCATTTGTATTTCCTTTCTCCAAAAAGAGTAAAACAAGCATAAGGAGAAGTTATGTATCTATTTTAAATCCACACATATTTACCCCAGGGAGTGAAAGGAAAAGAATAAATAGTCCACATTACAGATGTGAGTCACACTATTTAATGCTCTTTTGGAAAATGCTCAAATACCACAGCGATGGGCACAGCATAAGAATTTGAAAAACACAAGATAGAAATAGAATGGAGAAAGGAAGTAGAGCCCAGGGACTAGCCATTCATACTGACACTCAATCACCATAAATTATAAAAAAAAAAAATAGAGGGAATACATGCTTGCTGCTTTCTTCAACATTTGAACAGTTTTTGAGTTAATATCTCTAAATGTCAACTCTTGTTTTCAGCATCCTTTTTTTCTCCTGCTATATTTCTCCATGGAATGAAATGACACAATTTTATTGCTGAGGCAAAAATACCTTCCACTTCAAAAGAAGCTTGCCTTCGAGGAGAATTACACTTGAACAAAGACTGCAGGATTTAGCTCTATATTTATCTCTATGCAATAACAGTAGTTCATTCATATAAACATGGGGGTTTCTTTTTTATTCTTTCTCTTCTTCTGACAGAAGGAAAACATCTCTCAACAGAATTAAATTCAGTAATATCTACATAAAGATGCTGGTATGACTTTGGTGGAGGGGTTGTGCTTGATAAATCTGTAGATATTTTTAGAATAAACATGTACCTGATGGTTCAAGGAGACTCTTCATTTTAAGAAAAATTAAACTGGTGAGTTATTCATCTGACACCAGCTCACTTCTCCCTATCCTCTAAAATATTGTGGGCCATCTATTCAAATTCCATTGACAACAGCATTTTCCTAATAGATCTGCTTTAGGCCATCTTTTATGTATAAACTTTACACCGTACATCTCCCTTGCGGCTTACACAGAACTCAAGAGGACACTTTTAGTGAGACATAATGAGGAACTAAACCCCACATGAAGTTTATCTTTAGATTTGATTAACACCTTTTTTTTGTCCATTGTCTGCTTCCAAGATTCTGAATATTAAAAATGAAAACAATTCTGCTTCATTTCTTAAATTAGTTTTACCTTGCCATTACTTGAGAACAGTTTATTCTTCATTTGCAAGCTTAACCATTCAAGCTGATCCTAGTATTGTACTGAAACTGTACTTCATATTTGATCGTAAATATTACTGTCCACAGCAAAAGTTGACAGGAGCTTTCTTTAAAATTGTAATGCTATTATTATATATTTAAAACACAACCTTAATTCCTTGAATTCCTGCAGCTTACAAACTGAACTTCCATTTCCTCCTTTGTTAATGATTTTTAAGAGTGCAGAAATTTTAGACAAACATTTGCATTTATTTTGATATATCACACAATTTAATAAAATAAAGGAGTCTAAATTGTTTCAAAATAAAAGTAACCCAACAGCAAACAAATTGTAGAGCAAGAGACTAAGGTGTGGTGACAAAAGAACGTATGGCACTTTATTTTCAGTGCTCATTCACATTACACTGACACACTTCAGAATGTTCATCCAACAAAAAACCTTTTTAAACGGACTTTGAAATGTTTTTAGGAGATCTCCTCAACACTTAGGAGCTGTCACACAAATGATATTTGAAGTTTTTGGTATGATGCTAACAATAATGCAATGAATCTTGGAAACAGACTTCCAAAGTCAGCAACTAAAACTCAGAAGACAGCTTCCAGGTGCTGAGTGTGAAAGGCCAGCTGCAGTTAACATGTCCAAGACACAACACTAATTTTGGTACAAAAAAAACGCTTAGAGCTTCAGCTTCACCACACTCATCAAAGTCATGTCCACGACAGCAGTAGCTTTGCTTATTTTTAAGCCATTAGAAGTCAGCGTGGTTACTCCATCACGGAGGGAGAATAGTTTTCTCGACTTTACTCAGTGTCTGCCAGCCCGACTGGGGAAGGGCGTGACCCACGCCGTGCACGGCAGCGGGACCCCCGCGCCTGCAAGGAGACCGGCGTCCCCCCGGGGCTGGGGCACAGCGCACGGGGAGAGCTCGCGCTTCCCCGCGCCCCGCGCTCCTGTCCCGGACACTCCCGGTGCTGAGCCGGGTGGCCGCGGACAGCTCCCGGTGCT
>QWTY01015139.1:3607-14735 GCA_008033365.1 Pseudorectes ferrugineus | reverse complement strand
TCTTCTTTTATTTTGAACAGTTTTTGTTCTGTTTTAAGCTTAATCTTAGCTATTTATGTGTATTCATACTTTTCTTCATCATCTTACAATATAAAAGAAGGGGATTTATTTGTTACGTGATCTTCTGCATTTCTTTATATTCCTTTTACCACTGGAATAAACTTTAATTTTGTGTAGTATTTTAGCATATGCTCTCTGTGAAAGATGTAATATTGTATTAAATTTTATTGTTCTCTTTAAGTTTGTAAAGACATTTTGTTAAGTGTAGTAAATTGTTTTAATGTATGGCCATGACTATTAAAAATAATATGGGAACATAAACCACCAGGAACATATATTTATAGCGAAAAGTTTGGTGATAATTATCTTTCATACTGCGTGATGAATGTTTCAGGATGTAAGTGATAGCAATTTCTAAGTGATAAATCTCTCAGGCTTTATAAAGGCTAAGAGCAAAACTTTTGCATCAAAAGCTGTCATTCTCCTCTGGTACAGCTATTTGTTAAGGCAGCCTGGAAAATAAGTCTTTCTTTATAATGACATCTGAAGTTTCACAGCATGATTATTTTATCACTATTTCATTTTCTGAACAGACCTATGCTAAAGGTAGTTTATCTAGCTTCAGCCTTATGTGGAGATCATTAGCGTGGCAAAAAAATGATAACATGGAAAAATTATCTGAGCTGTGGATTGTATTTCCACCACATATGGAGAGAGAGGTGACAAAAGCTTTGCCTTCCCACTGCAGTTTTCCTTGAAGTGCATGTGAATTTTATTAATCTGAAGTTTCATGATACACTTTTTACATCATCCTTCCTATAAGATAATACACATGAAAATTTGGACATATTTAAAGTATATATAACATAAGTAGAACTTTTCTAGATGAAGTTTTGACCTTGAAAACTTAGAGAACCAGTAGGGCTTTGTTACACAAAGGCCACTGCTTTTGCCATTAATCATAACAGACTGTGCCTACAGCTATTGTTGCCTTTTCCAAGTGAATTATTAAAGATATAGGAACATGAGGAGTATTTATTGCAGATCGTTTTATCAAGCCAAAAGGGCAGGAGTCATTTGTATGGACTACAGCAAAAGGGATGTTTTTCTTATCTGCATTTTCAGTAGGCCTCCAACTTAGTGCTTTTAGAACACATCAGCTTAAAATCAATCTACTATTAAAGGCGAATTTAATAAACCAATTGCTAAATATTAGTGTCTTCATTCACAAAAGTATCTTCAGCATCCTTTATTCCATTCCATGCCATCTGAAATCTCCTTTCATATTTAAGCAGTTCTCTCTTCTATTCCTCTGTATTTTTGGAAGCATACAGGATGTCATCACAAACTCCTAGGGGCTGTTTGTTAGATAAAGAAACAAATACTTGGCTGCCTTTTTATCTTAATTAAATCGTCATTGATGGAATGATGTATTGATTTATAGCCCCCAGACATGCCAGGATCTTGAGGTTTTAAGTTCAAATGCTAAAAATACTTTTTAAAAACAAAATGAAAATTGAATAGCAATATTACTTCCCCAAAAACCTCATTGTTCTCTTTCTGTTGGGTTTAATTAGTTGAACCAAAGCCAGAAGAAAAGAAAAAAGTATAATCAGCAGTCATAAGAAATACATCATTTATATGGCAGATAAATATAGATAGTGAAGAACTGCTGAGATAGTCAAACTGTGGCCCCTTAATGATGCCTGCCCCAGTCACTGAGCAGGTGGATAGGATTTTCCTGGGGAAGGTATTCATGAGAATGCTGGATGCTGTACTAGGATGTATCAATAGGGAATTTCCAGTAAATTTGCAGAATTCCATTAACTGGAAATACTAATTGGTGCATACAATGTCTATTGCCATTCAGAATGGAGCATTGTAATTTGAGACTGACTAACATGAGTTCCTGTCAACCAACTGCTTGTTTTATGTATGTCTGAAGATGCGTATTTGCTTGTTCAGCCTCAGGTACTTCAGAAATAGGCTTGAGTAAAAGTACATGGTGGGGCAGAGGGAAGACAGGTTCCTTCAGAAAGTTCCAGAACAGGGTGGTACCACAGAGGTGAATTGATTCCTACCGATAAGCCTGGAGAAACTTTGAAACCCATCACCACTCAAAGTGTTTCTGTTTCTTTGAGCTTGAACAGTCAAGAGGTAAATGAGTGCAAGTACTAAGTGCATCGTTCTCTTGTGCACCTGTTGAACGTGTTCAGATTGCCTATGGATGACACTTTTATATTTATGTGCATAAAAATGTAAATATAGATACTTATATATTATATTATTACTACCTATTCTTCAATTTTAGTTGATTGAATGCCATCAGTTCCGCAATTAGATGCTATTTTTGTTAGTCAGTCCTTGTTATCAGTCTAGGGATGCAAATGTTCCCCAAAGCATGTTTATAATGCACTTTTCGTCAACGTCAAACCAGAAAGGTTTTAAACTTACCATATGTGCTGAACAATGAATTGCTTAACTACTCGCAGATTATGTGTTTACAAGGATGCACCAATGATGTGACCTGACAGAGAAAGATCCTAGCAGGGTGTAATCTTGTAGCATGGCAAATTAAGTTTTGAGAATTTTTGTGCCACAGTTACCAGCTTTATTCAGCCATCTGAAATTCAGTGCTTGGGTCTATAAGAGGATCGTAAGTGAGAAGGCGTGTCTCATCTTTGAAAAGAATTTTGCAAAAATAGTATTAGAATATTCTTAGTACTTAGCAGTACAGTGGCTGCTAAGGCATAGATGCTCTTTATTTGTGTCAGAGTAGAACTTGAGTTTGAAAAGTTTGTTGTGTGCAGTGTCCCACATAAGTTCAGTTCCCTTTTTTAAGGTGTCTTTACTCTCAGTACTTGGCTAACTTAGGAAGGTTTTTTTTCATGTTGTCAGTGTGAAATTGAAGCTTATTTCTCTGGAATATTGCTACTAATGTAAAACATGCTTTCAAGAAAAGCATGTGTTTTTTTCTCGCTGGAACAAGTGAAAAACTTATTTTTATTTTCAAGGTGATAATTTATACATAAGGTGCTGTAAACAGATACTTATATTGCATATAATAACTTGCAGATTTTCTCTTAATCTGAAAACCCAATTAAGCATTGGCCAGAGAAGCTGCTAAACCCTCTTATGGGTAAACATGATTTAAATTTTTCCATACCTTCCTCTGAGAAGAAAAATGAGGAAAATAAATTTATTTGTACCTAGAAAGAGAACTGAAATGAAACATTACTATACAGACATTGAAAGGAGATTATAATGATTTTATACGTCTGTAATATTTTAAACTGGATTTTTACAATTGTTCAATATTTTAGCTTTTACAGTTTTTACAAGCTTTCAGTGAATCCTTTTACTAAATGAGGACAGTACACAGTGTTGGATGAAAAATGAGAATGCTGTTTTTCTGAGGGGAAAAATCAAAGGAACATTAGAGAACTTTCGTTTCTCTCACAGTATTACTTTAGCAGCCCCTCTTTCAGAGGAGTCTAAGTACACTAAATTTGAGAGCTTGCAACAGTGTGTAGTCTATTCCAGAGCTTTATTAGATTTTTCTCGTGGTCGAAGCATGCATCTTGCAGCAGTTTAAGGCTGTTTCTTCTCGACCTGTTCATCAGATATGTTTCTGCTTTACATGTTTTAAAATTGCTCTTGAATTGCAGCTCAGCTTTTATTTGTATATGAGGCCATTAGATTGGGTATGAGAATAAATAAATGATGAAGTTATCCAAAATAACGAACAATAGCACAAAGATGGTGACAATGATTAGAGATGGTATTTTGAAGCCTGCTCTTTGGGCCCTTGGTGGGATGGTCTGAGGTCTTTTGGAAGGATTCCTTTTTTCCAAGGTGCTTCCAGGCATGCTTGAAGTCCAGGAAATAATGTCAGTCTTACTTAGTATTTCAGGTTTAAGCAAGTAGATTTAGACTACACAAGCTGCTGGGCCTGCATGGGCATGACCAGCAGGACAGTGCCAAGTGGGGCACTGCTGCTTTCAGGGCCAGGCACGTGCGTTTCATACTTCTAAATGTGAATTTAACAGGGATTTAAAATGTATTGAATGTGTGTGTGACGAAGCAGACAACCAGATTGTTAGCAAATTGCTTGTGAGTATATAGATCAGGTAACTGTATTACAGGTCCTGTTATTGTATTTACTCATAATATAAATTAGGTGATTTGTTTAGGTACATAGACCAGGCAGACTCAATTAATGTATTTTTTATATTGTTAAAATTGGGGGGAACGTCTAGTATTTCTGAAATACTTTGCAAGTTGAGGCCAGCAAGTATATTCTGTGATGAGAATTTTGCTCATCCAAAATGGGAGAACCAAAACATAGATAAAGGTGAGTTCTGAACTATAAAGTAAAAAAGTCCTCTCCTTTTGTTGTATCCTGTGCTGGATGCTAATTGTAAAAAAACAGTAGTTTTTTTTTTTCAGAACTAGTTTAATGACTAAGTGTCATGGTTAGAAGAAATGAAAAAGAGCTGCACTAGAATGCTCTCTCAGCAGAGAATTCCATTATAAATAAAAATATGCACTTGGCTTAGGTAAGTATATATATCAATATTAACAGGCATTTAAAATCTTGACTTTAATATGTTTCATAAATTTTTTTCCGCCAAAGATGGAAGTCTGTAAGCCACTAGTAATGCTTTCGAAGCAAAGTAATACAGAAAATATAGTATAGTACTCCCAGAAGATGAAGGTGTGAATTTTCCCATACATCATCTTAATGGCAACATTTTCTACAAAATGACATGGGGCACTCCTTTCATATTTCATGACTTTTATTTGCCCAGCTTCAAAATGCCAAATGTGCCAGTGAACAGCACTTTAATATTCATGGATTTCTGGGATGGCTTTGACAGTTGTCAGCTAGAAAAATGGCTTAATTAGAAGCAGTATGACTTGTGATTTCTTCTTCATACTCAGCCACATACACAAACATGCAACATATAACTCCACGTTTGTCTTCCACAGAAAATATAATTCACAAATGGGAGTGTTCTTTTCCCGTCACACTTGACTATGTTGATTGAAAATGCATTTTCATTTATTATAATTGCTTGAATAATACCTTAGAGGAAAATCTATTCTAATCCAGGAGGGAAAAAATCCTGATCAGCACTGAAAGTGATGATTTAATATTGTAAATATGACTCAAATAACATTATCATTAATTTATGTTATCAAAGAGGCAAATAGAAAGCTAATCTAAAGGCAGCCATTTTCCAGACAGCTGAGTAATTTGTGTAAGAAACAGATTTTTGAAGAGATTTAAGAGGAAGCCAGTGTGTTTTGAAACAACAAAAGTTCTGGTGGGGGATCATGTTCATACTGTATTGTTAACAGCAGGAAAGCATGACAGGAAGCTAAACAAAAACTTCAGAAATTAATTGGACTAATATGTAGGAAAAATCAAATGTAGTGGCAGAACATGTTGTTCTTAGAGGAGGAAACAGTGGACCTAAGACTCATCCTAGTGGATGAAGACCTGAGCAGTTTGGAGTTTTTATAATTTTACACTCACTCTTAAGAATAAGAAAAAGACTGTCAGTATGAAAACTTGGAAAGTATATATAATATCAACTCCTTCTAGTTTGTCAAGTACTCACTAAAGTGAGGTGTGAACATGTGTGTTAAAGAAAATGCGTTGTTTGGATTGCCCCAAAAGTGCTTGATATAAATTAAGTATGAAAATGTAGGAAGCTAAGAATGTAAGCATCTTTAAGGAAAACAGTAAGTGATCAGATAAAGTCAGAAATAGTGTATTTTGTAAACGACAGTATAAAAAACAGGCAGGAAGTTCTTTTTTAGTTCTGGCACAAAATATTCTAAGAAGGATCCTGAGTTTCATGGGTGTGTAAGTAGAATGACAAGACTTTAGGGTCTCTCATATAGCTTTATTTAAAGGTATACAGCCAGATGGGAAAGTGTACAGCCTCTCGTTAATGTAACTTAACTCTCTTTCAATGAAACAAAAATCTCCATGTTTGAATTCTTTATGGATTTTTTTGCCCTTGGAACTCTGGTTCTATCAAAACTTAAGGCAAACTGAAAAAGCTGGATTTTTTTAAAATTCGGTCTTAGTTTAGTTTTAATTAACAGGTTAGATTCAAACATGAATTGGATATTTATCACTAGAATTTGATAAGTTCCACTGTCCAGCTCAAACCAACAGCTAACTACTTTAAACTGTCGCAATTAATGAAATTTCTTCTCTGTATCTGAACCACAAGTTAGAGGAGTTTTTTTCAGTTTTAGATCTCAACAAGAATTAAGATTCCAAGGCAGTGCAGATTTTGTGCTCCAAATTGCATTGAAAATAATGAGATGTATACATTTTAAAGTTGTTCTCAACCCAGGTTGTGATTCCATTTCACCAGTGCCTCTAATAGCGTGCTGTACAGAGGTGTTTTTTTCCGTCTGCATTTTACTCAGTGCTTGAATTCATCTTCATATCACTCGTGGATTCCCACTTAAGGAATTCTGTGAAATCATGTATATAAGCTGCAGATGCCATACACTGCAGGCAAATTGCAAAATGGGACATCCTTATCAGTTCTTTACCAAAAATATTTTCTCCACTAAATTCACAATGAAATTTCTATAGTCAAAAAGACACCATCCTGATGTTTCACTAGTAGCAGTAGTAGTATATCTGAAGGTAATATGAATTTGAATTTATTATATAGCCAATTCTTCATAATTTCTTGTCCTTTACTGCTGTGTAAGTATTTTTATTTGATGTTAGATCCTGAGCAGTGGAGATATGCATATTCATGAGTAAGTGCTTTGCTACAGTGAGAGCTTTGTAGAACTAACTTCATGCAAGACCTGTTTCTGAAAAATAAGTAACATCTTCTTCAAATCAATCTGTAGTCAGGGAAGCACTAAAAATTTATTTGAAATATCCAGCTTCTTTAGCAGTCAGTGAAAAGGTACAGCATCTGAATTAAGTCTTCAATTCTGAACACAAGGTTTAGGCTTGATATGACAGAGAATCAATCATGAACTTTCTCTTCAGTTGCAAAATCTGCAAAACAAAAATCTGATTTTTTGATTATATCAGCAGTGAAATCTGTGGCAGTGGACATTAATCTGTACAGGAATTCAGGCTTGTCTGGGTTACTCTATGATAATTTATTTCCCTTTTAGTTACTTTAGGAACCTAATATATGTTTTGGTAGCTTCTAGAAATGTTTTGGCTTTTTATTATGCTTATTCCCTGTAAAAATGTCTTTTTGAAGAAAGATGTTTGATTTGTTGCACCTGTTTTACCATTAGAGGACTTGTACTTGAGTGCATGCATTGTTGTCAGTGCTACAGATAATAAAATCTTGAGAGAGAGGGACAGCAGGGTATTAATTGCTTTTATTAAGAAATGAGCATGAAGTTTGATAAATAATGATGAGGGTAGCCATGAAGTGTTACTATACTGACTTACTGTTTCCATTCATCAATAATTATTGGCTTTTTCTGGACTTAAATGCTGATCCTCTATATACTTTTGTTCATGTGTATATAAATTCAAATGAACTTCCATTAACTTCAAAAGAGTTCTCATAAAATTATATATTCATAAGCTTTGTGGAAGTGGCATTTCAGATTATTAATATTCTAGACAGAAACCAGGGAATTAACTTCCACCTGGCATTAGCTGAAATAAAACCATACATTTCCGTGATACTGAAGTGATTTATGCCGCCTGATTTTTTTTCCTTAGAAGTTTTTAGATTTGGTGATTATAAAAATTTGGATTTAGTCAGTCAGTATTAGCAGTATTCAAGGTCAGCTTTGCCACACGCAGAGATGGGAAGTCAGGGGGATTATACAGATCCTGAGGTACCTGTGTTTATCTTGGCATCCCAAGTACGCAAATACCCTGCCTTTTTCACGTAACACAGCATTATGTTACTTAAGTAATATTTTATACTCCAGAGTAATATTTTTTTTTTAATATTGCAATTCTGTAGTTGCTGTTGTCTGATGTGAGATGATCAAGACATTTTTCAGTGCTATGGGACTTCTAAATAAGGAATACTAATTGGGCTCTTTCATCATCTGGATGAGGAATAGGTCACCAGAGAATATAACATTCTCAGGTGACATGCCATTATACAACAGGAACATCTCTGAGAAATTCTTTGACACGGCAGTATTTCATAACCTGATTTGCCCATAGCTGAAGTCAAATTTATTGTATTCCAGCACAGATAGTAAATCTGCCATCAGTCTGTCAGTTACATCAGTAAAGCTCCCCTTTTTTAGGTGTCAGTTCGTAAATCCTTCATTGTATTTATTGATTGAGGCACAGATTATTTCACCTCTGGCCTTCAGAACAGCAAGAATTTGTTTTTTCATCAAAAAGAATGTTTAATGTAAATTATAATAACATATGATGGAAAAATCTGCATCCTGTTCACACATATTTTCCTTGATGTAATTTATCTTATTTACTTCTCTTGTGAATAAAATTAGCAAAATGTGGGAATTTTCCCTGAATTTACAAGTGATTTTGTTGAAAGAAGTGGTATACTTCAGTGGAAACTCTTGAATCTTAAATTATAATCTAGCATGTTCCATTTAGAGCATGTAGTACTTAGTATATTTTCAGAAAACAGCACAAAAGTGAGTGGAGGAAAGACGGAACTTTCTGCTATATTGTGACATATACTCTAAAGATTCGTGAAAGTGTAAAATGCACTGGACTTTTGCTCATTTT
The DNA here is from genome assembly GCA_008033365.1 of Pseudorectes ferrugineus. NCBI lineage: Eukaryota > Metazoa > Chordata > Aves > Passeriformes > Pseudorectes > Pseudorectes ferrugineus. Next base: position 5,998 of record QWTY01015139.1, on the reverse strand, counting down.
CAATTGCTAATTTTAGTGTAACTAGAATCAGTTACAATAATCATGAATTAAAGGGGGAAAAAAGGCTGCACCAGTTAGCTGTGAAACAAAAATATCAAAAAGCTGTACTTTGAGAGCAGTTGATCAGAGCAGTAACATTTTCAGTAACGTACATTGCCCATATGGCTCTCTAATTTTCTATCAAGCTTCTGTCTGTCTTTATACTACTGCATCATAGACTTGGTCAAGTTTGATATTACAGGATTTTGACCAGATCTTAAATTTTATCTTATTTTACAGTGAAGTAGAACTCATGGAAGGAGATGATTTGATTTTTTCAATGAAAGGCTTAATTCATGTGTAGCTATTTTTGGGTTGTTGTTTTGGGTTTTGTTTTATACAAGTAAGAATATATTATGGTATTAATTTTAGTTAAGAAAAAGACAATGAAACACATAGGAAACATGAAATTTTAGGAACGTACACCACAGGCAGGTCCTTTTCCATTATTAAGAATCTTCCATATTAAGAAAAAAGACATTTGTTTGAATGTATTAATTTGAATATTAGTGGGCAATGATAGATAATGAGTCATGCTATTGAATGGAGCACTAACATTACAGTGAGACAAGTCATCAGGTACAGCCTTCACCAGGGGCAATTTTTGACCTTTTGTACAATGATAAGTTTGTTAAAACTGGATGGATGTGAGAATGCAGATTACGAAGGGAAAATTTTGCATGTGTTTGTTCTCTATTCCTTGGCAGCATCAGGAAGGGTTCTTGGAAAGTATCTAAAATGTTAGTAGGTATGAAGTCCATGAAGATGAGAAGATGGACTTTAGGAACTGGGGTGAAGATGTAAATCCAAGCCAACATCTTTTATTTGACAATTTATCAATTGTGATGAGACACTCAACAGAATTGCACAAAAATAATGAGGTTTCAGTTTGTGATGTTTGAGAAGGCTGTGCTGAACATTTAGCAGAGAACTTTGAATTCCAAATTTGGAGTTTAAATAATAATATTGGTGGTATATGCTTCACCTGTGTGGTAATTCCCCACATCTGAAATACGTGCCTATCCTTCTTTAGGAAGATGTGGTACAGGTTTATATGTGCTGTGACTCAGTAAAGTACTATACCATTTCAGTTATTTATTGAGGTCCTCAGTCATGATGGACTCCTCAAAGCCATATCTCTTGGCTCTTTTTTCACCTGCTCTGCAGTCCTTATCTCCACTTCAGCCATCTCTGGTCCCCATTTCAGGACTCTCTGATGTCGTCCGTCCCTTCAGAGCCTCCCCTTTGATTATTCGTTGCTTTTCAATGCCCTTTAATTGCTGTGGGTCTCTGGCACAGTCATCCAAAGCAGTCTGCCAGCTTCTCCCTCTTTTTCTAACCTTAGTTCCCCAAAACTTGCATTGGCCTTTCCTAGCTGTTTCAGATCTTCCTGAAGCTGTTGGGACATCCCCATTACTGCAGAAGATGTATCATCCCTATTGCAAGGACACTGTCTGTCACCTTTATGCAGAGACGTTTTTATGTGGCTGTCACCAAATTAAATTCATAGCAATTAGCAAGAAGAAAATAGAAAAAAATCCAATAACAGACCTTAGAGCATCTCTACTTTCTTGCCTTACCTGCATGACTATTTTTTTAATTAGTGCAGTATGAAAAGTTTCTAGTACATTCTGACTTAGTGTATTTCTTTCAGGTTGTATCCCAACATTGTAGCTAGTTTAACAGTAAATCTCTAGAAAAGCCCACTACCTATCTATGTACTTATCTGTTTGTATCTCTGTGTTTTCAGTTAATTCAGCTAGACTGTTCCTGATTATTAAGTGGCTGTACTTGTTAGCAGGGCAAAAGTTAAGCATATAAGTAATAAACAAAGAGATATGCAAGAAATAAGTTAGGAGTAGAGGTATAATTTAGAAATTTATCATAAAGCCCAGATCCTGTCATTATGCTCAAGAATTAAACGGAAAGGTCAATACTTTAATATTCTCTTTGCCTCATCACAAACGCCACTAAATGTCAGGACTTTACTAATGTGCATACTAAACTCATCTCCAGTGTTTTGGTCTCTCAGTCTTTGTTAGGGGCTGTTATCTTTCCAAAGTGGCAAAAGACAGTCCATTGTTTTAACAGTTCCAATAGAAAGTATACTCAGGGAATTTTAGAGTGGAAGATGACTCACAGGTTTGGTGTGATTGTAAAACCCTTACTAGGGACAGTGTTTCACAACATCATTACACTGAGCTTAAGCATGGCAAGGGTGCCTGCTGTCCTCCTCTGCTACTCGCTGTCATTGTTTAATTGACTGACCCATCAGCTGCTGTTCCTCAATTGTTGTGTTCCCTGAAGCTCTCTATTGATTTTCTGGTAAAAAAAAGTTCACTGAGACAGCTG
>QWTY01015137.1:14952-32783 GCA_008033365.1 Pseudorectes ferrugineus | reverse complement strand
TGGTTTGGTTTGTTTTTTTGGTTGTTTTTTTTGGGGTTTTTTTGCATCTAATATTTATAGCCTGTAAATAAGGTGTTTCAAGACATTGCAATAACAAACTAGACATTCTAAGCCCTTTGTCCCATTGTTGCTGCTGCTGGGACTGAGTACATAAGGAGCAGTCAGCAATGTCAAGGGGGTTCATGGACAGTTACAACCTTATGCCACCTCCCCTTCCTCTCAAAAAAATTAAGCAGTTTTTTTTTCCACACCAGTCAGTGGTCTTTCCTCTCACTTTCTTAAGCAGTACTGAGGATAAAAACATTTTCAAAGTTACTTCAAATTCAAATCTGCCCTTAAGCAACCTGTGGTTCAGCTTTGCTCTAATTGAAACTAATGAGCCATCTGCTATTAACTTATATGCAAGTAGGACAGAGCTTGCTTTCGTACGAGATACTCATGATTAGCTTCACTGACAGGCACTTAACCAAAATTACAAAACATGCCAAAATATTTCATTTCTTTCCCTTGCACCAGGTCACCCTGCTGCCACATCTCCTCTGGCTCCCAGGCTGCCCAGCACACATTGCAGCCTGGCACCAGCAGTGCTGAGGAAGGCATCTTTTTGGCAATGCAGGAAAGATATACAACTTTTTATTCAACACTAAGCAGATATCAAAAGGCCTCTGCATAACAGTCTTTTAATGAAAATTAAAATAAGGATGATTAAACCTTCAGTGATCCGCTGAGCTCTGAATAAGCCCCAAATTATCTGTTCCCCAGTGGAGGATGATACATACGGAAGCAGGTAGACCAAAAGATGTGTAGATTTTATAATAACTTCATCTGCTTATTAGAGCTGGTATTATACAAGAGAGCTATAGGCAACAAGAAATACAGTTTGGTCTGCCCTGGTTGCATTTAGGGTTTCTAAGATCACCAAGCTTTATAAGCAATATTCATGATTCAGCTGAGGAAACCCATCTAACACCAAACACATTTGATTATAAGAACATTTCTTTAATGACGTATGTGTGTGCTTTTGCCTCCAGAATACCTTAACAACCAGCTTGAAAGCTCAAGTCACCAATTCCAAATATGGGACTCCTTAAAGATACACATTTTTCTTGGCTATTTCTTCTTCATGTGGATAGTCTTAGTGATAGCTTTTTTCTTATAGAAGTTATATTTAAAGTTACAAACTTGTACCAAATGCGGCACCACTCAAAAACTCTTTTTCAGCAAACAGCAATTACTCTTTTACAGGTCTTACTTTGTGTTTACTGATTTAAGCTACATTAGCTATCATATTAAAGAGACCATATCATCATGGTATTTAGATATCCTGTATGTAAACAGAAAATTATGATTAGTTCCTTCCACAGAAGGATCTCTGCAGCCAGGTGTGGGGATACTGCCATGCCACTGCACAAAGAGCACTGCTGCACCTCAGCGTCGATCTTTGTCAAAATAACTTTTGATTGTTTCACGGCTTTCAAAGTGACACTTATAATTAAACCTCAGAATTACTGTAAGCAAGCCCTGAGAGCTCAGTGCAAGGCGTTACCAGATCACTTTATAGAACACTTAGGAAAAAGAAGACAATATGCAAATACAAAAAATCATACAAAGCATGAGAAGTTGCGAATTTAAGAATAGAACTAAGAGACGATAACAAAACAGTTTAATCATTTTTTATATTTATTTTCTATTAGTTTTGCCCTTTCATATTTAAAGGGTTTAGTATTACTAGTATATATGGTAGAGCTCACGTAAAACCACAGATCTCTATAGGGTGTGATCAGAGTAGTTTGTATCACTCCATCTCCTCAGAACTCCAGAGCAGATACCACTTAGTGGTTTTCTGAGCAGTAAAAAAAACAAAAAAGCCAGCAGAACTCCAGCTTTATAAGCCCTATTGACAGGTATTTAGTCACTGTTAAACAGAAACCAAAACTAAAGCCAAAATTATACAGATACCAGCCCCAGACTTCCACAAGACTGCTGCCCCATTTAATGTTTTCTCCACAAACCAATGAAATCAAGCAGGGATGAATGAATACTGCTCTCATTCAATTTTGGTTTTTCTCCTCCTCCAGCAAAGACATAACCACAGTCTAAACACGCAGCTAACGCTCACATCTAAGTTCTTGAGGATGTATAAATGATAGCTGCCCTCTTTCCAGCTTTCCACTAAAGATATAAATAAAACATGATCCAGCTAAGCTGTATCCTTGATAAATATGCTGGAAAGGTGCTTACCCCTATCTACAGTGGAAGCAGAATGAGGAGCTGCACCATGCAGCATCTCATCTTCCTGCACTACATGATGTAAGCACTAGACATACAGAGCTGTACTTTTAGTCCTTCCTTGTACCTCTTGCCTGGAAAGATGTTTGCCTAAAAGTTGAGCCTGAACTGCTTTGTGCACCCTGTGCTGCAGTGAACTGAATAAAGATTTCTGGACTTAAGCACAGGTCAGAACTCAAGCACTGGACTGAAGCTCTAAGTGAGTCTGAGACATCCATGTGACTATGCAAGGTGTCTCACAGCACTCCCTGATAGCTGAGAGAATATTTAAGCTTCTGCATCAACGCAGCCTTTGCCTCTTTACAGCAAGTGCAAAGCATCCACCCTTGAAGAAGACACTGCCCTAAGAAATAGGATATTTCTCTTTCTAATGCCTACTGTCAAAGTTCTGTGTTAGCAGTTTTTTATTAGTTGTGGTATTTATCATCTCATTCTTATTTCAGGCAAAATAACCTACCTTTCAAATCTGATAATGAAAGTTGACAATGAAAACATCAACATGTTTAGTCTTTATTCCTGGGTTCTGGTTGGTACCAGAATCAGGAGGATAAAACTGACCAAATGACTGTTCTTTATGTAAATCTGGCTAGCTGCATGACTAAGCTTGTTCTAACAGGGCCTGAATTTCACCTGATCTGCCACTTTTGTCACAGAGAGTGTTCAGTTTTCAGGATATCTATGCATTCCACCTGGGTGTTTTCCATTTCTCCATCTCTCCTTTTTATGTGTCCCTTCTTTGTTTGATACAAAACTGGGATGTGACCCTTTTGTTTCTTGTTTTCAGGAGATCGCTGGTTCTGTCTTCTATCTCCTCTTGGATGTAGTAGATACCGAATGCCATGTACTCAGCAAAAAGTTGTGGAAGAACTGTAACCCCAGACCTGCTCATTCAACTGTAAGGATTTTATTGTCCTTTTTAATCTCACATATGATGAGTTACTCAGGTACTACTGATGACAGCAAAATCCCTACACTTGCATTTTTAGTGGGCAACAAAGCTTAGAAAAAATTCAAAGCCCATTTTATAATATCCAAAATTTTACTCTGTACCTTCTAATCAGTTTATAGACTGGTAAGATTTATTTTAAAAAGTGAAAATTAAAAGAAAGTTTTTGATCAGAGCTAATAAACAGACCAAACTAAATAGCCATGCTAGGACACCATTTAGAATAATGGTTTACTTTTTATAGCAACCCTGTAAGAGTTTATTTTAAATACAGCCTGTCAAGGAGGGAATAAAAGAAACACACTTTTATATAAGATGTGATTTTTGGTTTAGTTTAATTCCACTTTTATTCTGACAACTTTGCAAAAATTGCACTGAAATAGGAGAAAAAGGAAAGCTCAGCAAGATAAGCTGCAAAGACAGAAAGTGATCAAAGACTGTTGCTACAGGTGACCAAAACTATTCTGAACAAGTGAGAAAAACCCTTAGAAAATGAAGAATGACAAGAAACAAGTTTCATATGAAAAAAAAAAGCAAGTTATGATTAAATTCTCCTGGGCTGCTTCTAAGGTCAATCAATTTTAACTTTTCAATGAAAAACTAGAAAAAAATAAAAATAATTCTGCTCACTTCTATTAGAGTGTTTTCAGCAAAAAAAGGGCACAAAGCCTATATATTGTTGATATGGCTTCGGTGAAGCCAAGAAATGCATGTCCAGAGGCCTTGATCACACATGTAGGAATGCCTAAGAAGCTCTCAGAGAATGTACTTTCAACTCTTAAATATAAAGGCACAATGGATATTAATAGGCCGGTATTTTTTTCTGCCATAAAGTCAGAGTTTTTTTGTGTGCAGGGATGACCCTACTGTGTCAAAAAACTGATTTATGGTCCTTCCTACCGCTCTCCCTATGATTATAGGGAAAAAGGGGAAGGTGGCAGACAGGTGACTGGATCCAGACACTCTGAACTGATCTCTGGGTTTAAACTCTCTGGGTTCCAGACACAGACCCAGCCCCTGGGGCAGGAGCACTCTGTGACACTTGGGCATTTCTCAGAAGAGTGGCCCTGGGCAGGCCACCCCGCAGTCAAGCACTGCATCTGTGTAGCTCAGAATCACACCAGGGGATGAGCTGGCCTTTTATTTCTAAAGGAGATGCTTAGAAATGTGCTTCATTGTCATTTGAGTATTAACAAAACTTTTGTCTCAAAAAGAATTCCATGATTGCAAGAAGAAAATTAACCACTCCTGTCTAGGTAGTAGATGATCAGTGTAAAGGGCGCAATATTAATTGTTTCTAAATGTTTTTATTGTTTTAGGTTTACGGTCAATGCAAAGCAATTATCTACATTAATCAGGCAAGAAATATTGCTCATCTGAATACTTATGAGTGCACTTTACAACCAGGTATGTCTTTAACATACTCTTTATAAGAGAACTGGAAAAACTCTTTGCCAAATAGCATTACTTCCAATTTTAAATGTAATTATGACACTGCAGTTTCTCCATTAGCTTCAGCTGCCCTGATTTTCTCAAGTCGGTGATCATAAGGCCAGGGAGGTCCTGCAGCTCAAAAGAGTTCAATAATAACTGTTTTAACCTCTGGGACACTCAGCAGAGCCTCTGCATGGGCTTTTACCCTCTGAACCAAAAAAACATTTTTATGGGTTTGTGAAAGGCGAGGAAAAACAGCAAGCCCACTGTCATTAGGTTGAAGTTTTTCCTTCAGTGTCTGCCTCCACTGCAGCATTTTTATGGGTCTGCAAATACATAAAGATTCAAAATTATTGAGAGGTGCAAACCACATATTGTTACTCCAGGGGAGTGGAAGACATGTGGGCAGTGTTGGGGGCATAGATGCATTTGCAGTGACCTGCACTATCAACACGATTTATGGTTATGCCTTCTCTAATGACATTGCTTTGTTTGAATAAAAAGTTCCACCCAGATATATTTCGTCAATATGTCCTGACTGCCCGGTTGATGATTCTCCAACTGAGCCCGCATACTTGGAGGCTGCTGTTCGAAGTCTTGCCAAGTTCAATGCAGAGAGTGAACAAACTCATTACTTCTCTGTCCTCAATGTCACAAGAGCTTCAATGCAGGTAAGCCAAGGCTCATCTGACTTGTTTTAGCCCTCAAGAAATATGGATCGTCCAGAATACAATTTGTTTTGTCTTAGAGGTTATTTTGATTTTGTATCTGTATAGTGCATAGAATCCTTCTGTGCAGAATTCTCCTGATCTTCTTGATCCAAGACTCTGATTTCATTTCTTGCAAAAAGTAGGGCTTTATGCAAAAGTCAAGACACAGACTTACTTCCAAAGTTCAGGAAAGCTTCACTGTTAACTCTTTCTTCTTCCACCACCATGAGTTCGCAACTCCCTAACAGAAAGTATCTAATAAAGTACAGTCATACCTTCCAACACATACCTGTAATTCACTGAATGAGTCTAAGCATGGTTTAAAACTGATTTTAGACTAACGGAGAGCTCATGATCTCATGGCTAAGTCCTCTTTGTTTACCACAATATTATCTAGTCTCTCTAAAATTCAGTATGTGTAGATAGGAAAGTGGTTTTTCTTCTTTGTCTCAAACCATCAGATATGACTACAATATACTATTTAATCACTTCCATTTTCTAAGCCCAATTTCAGAAATAGTAAAATGATCCTGTTCATTAAAACAACCAGAAATTGTCAACAAGACACTGAAGAGGGTCTTTGGCTATGTAGTTCTACGTGGATGCTAACTTATGACAAAATCCAAACTCATTTCCACTATGCCAATCCACGAGTTACTAAGATTGTGCATATATAAGAAGTAAAAAATGACCAGGCAGTAAAGCAGCACTGGCAAACAAACATTCAGTGTAACACAACTAACAGTAATGCCCCAAGTATCACCTGTTCTTTCCAGACTTAGCAGGAAGATTTCCCTGCTAAGTTTTTTTGTTGTTGTTTTTTCCTGCTAAGCTTTTTTTTTTTTTTTTTTTTTTTTTAAGCTTTTCTGTAGGAAGCTTAGCTTTTCATCTATTTCAAGGTCAGTAAAATTCTTTATTTTTCCTGATACATGCACAAGTTCTAATTGCCACTGTCCTCTCATTTACAGTGGGTCATTGGTCCTGCATATTTTGTAGAGTTTTTAATTCAGGAGACATCTTGCTCCAAAAATGACACGGTTGCTGACATCTCCACGTGTGAACCACTTCCACTGGAAGTGGCTGTAAGTACTTTTCCTTGTATAAACACCAGTTTTCCAGATGCTATGATTCCTCAGTGAATATTTAGTATTTATCTCCTTGGCTCTTTGCAGACAAGAACCAAAACCCGCAGTTTTGGTTTATGGATTGTAGCTGTATACTGTCTTGCAAATCTACAGACTGCTTTAGAATAGAGAAACATTTCAACAAAAGTTCTGAATTCTTACCAGAAGTCCATAAGCAAAGAAAACAAAAAAATACCATCCAGAAAAAGGTGGAGTAGCCATCACCTTACAAAACTGAATGAGTCTTAAGGATTTCTTCATAGACATAGACATAGACAATAAATCACAAACAATGCATAAAGAGTATATTCATAGTACGATCAGGTCAGCTAGGGAAAACATTTAGGAACTAAGGAAAAAATTGTAAGATAAGCTGGAAGACTAAATGGGCAGGTTGTCAAGAGATAACATTTCAAGCCCCATCTTCAGTGAGATCCAAGCCATGATACCTACAGCCCAGTACAAACACAACTACTAGAAACAGCATTTCTTTTCACGGTTTCTTTCATTAGTATGGCGTGAAATTGGTTCTGTGTGGAAAATTATATTATGTTCCATACACAATTTGCCTGCATAGGGATATTCTGCTGCAGGAGAACTTAAGCAAGCTGTTGTAGTTTGGCCTTAAGTAGCCAGCTTATTTTTGCTATTGTGTTACCGAACCCTCCTTTGCAAACACAAGGCCTTTATCAAAACGCTGCCTGCCTTTGTAAGGTTGCCAATCCCAAAATAAAAGTTCACCCAAGCTGTTTATCCCTACAAATACACTTAGAAGCTATAACTATTCAGCCTTTCATTATCACTTATTTTGCAAGATAGGAGCTTAGTATCAGTGCTCCATGTGAAAAAATGCTTGTATTTTCTTCTTACAGCAAATCGGTTTCTGCAAAGGCTCTGTAGTAAACAGTCACACGGAACAGTTTGTCACAATATCCTGTGAAATCTACAGTCAGCAGGTATTTCTTAATCTAATCTTAATATTGCAAGAGTAATACTCCTTTACAAAACAAGTACTGAACTTTTGAAAGCCTAGCCATTTTTAAGTTTTCTTATTCACAAAGACATGTGCTTCAAGAAAATGATAAGGCCAGATCAGGAAGAAATCTCTCTTGTGATAAAACAGACTGTTGTTGGGTGGATAAAAAGGCAATAGAGTGGGTATAGAGACAATCATGCAGAATGTGTTCAGAATGCTCTACAATGAAATTGTAAATCACAAATGGAATGCAAGGGGATATTACTGTAATTACCCAAGTTTCATGCACCCATCTCCCCTGGCACAGGAAGTAGTTACATCCATTGATCCTTTGAGCTTCTGTTCTGTAGCTGGTCTTGGAGGACTAGAGATGCAGCAGATTCTTAGTGTGAAGGGTAATCTTCATATCTGAAGGAATTTGGAATTGCTTCAATTTAGATAATGCTTATTCCTTGTTATTTAGGATCCTGCCACTGAAGAGGAAAACCAGGAAGCTAATCAGACACCTGGAAAACCCAAGCAGGATCAACAGGCTTCCCCTTCAGATGCCAGTGCCTTCTCTCCACACCTGGAAAAAACAGTGGGCTGGGTTAAAATTCTACCCCCTTCAAATGAGGACATCACTTTCCATAGCCTACTAGAAAGTCAAAAGCAACATAAAGATAGAAAGCCAGTTCCACCTAAGGCTGTAGGATCTGCACCCAGCCTCGATGGAGAAAAGACTCAAGTAAACAAACCAGACCTGACCAAACCAGTCACTGGACCAGTTATTCTCCCTTTTCCTGAAGAACCTTCTCTATCGGATTCATGTCCAGGAGAAGCAAAGCAGACGGATGCCATCCTCCATCCTTTAATAACTAGAAAGCCTACCACAGCCTAGCCAGCGTCCAAGCACCTCAACTATCTGCAACAAAATAACAGCCAAAATGGCAACTTTGTTTTCAATTTGTGTAACATCTTCAAATAAATAAATAGTTTATTGCGGTCTTAATCTTTGGCATTCTCAGTTTTATGAAAGCACAAGAACAGATTAGGAAAATAAATTTAACTGGGGCATTTTCCAACAGAAGTATATGGCTTTTAATTCTCAAATTCCCCCCATTAGGCAGAGCATGAAGGAAAGGTAACTGTGGAGGATAAAAGAACTTGCAGGGCTGGGACAGCCCAAAGACATCAGAAAAAAATATCCTCGGTAGCAAAAGTCTGTCAGGGCCCAGTGCAGGATGCCTTCTCCCCAAGGGAGGGTGAGATGGAGCCAAGTGTGACAACCAGGCTGGCAGGGCAGGGGTCTGTCCCACGGTGCCTGAGGGTGGCCATCAGGGCACACCCATGGATGGAAGTCAGGTTGTAGGAAGAAGCCAGTTCACCACATAAGTTCAGGGGCGGTGAGGCAGGTCTGAGGTCAAGCCATGAACTTGAGTTAGCGAGGAATGGTCAGGGGCTGGTGTGGTTATGGTAGCCAGAGTCAGGCATAGCCCACTGGTGTCCAAGCAAGTCCACAGTGACCAGACAGGTGTGAGGGACACAGGGCTGCAGCTCTGAGCCTGGGTCTGCATCTGCAGCGTCTGCGGCCAGGCACAGACACAGCTGCCATGCAGCAGGAGCTGGAGCTCGGGCAGGCGCCCAAATGCTGCAGCCTCAGCTTAGAGCAGCTCCCAAGGGAAGCGGGGTGGGTCAGCCCTGGCCGTGGCCTCCCCCCAGCATGGCCCGGGAGCCTGTCCCCAAGGTCAGCAGGGAACAGCCCCGGCGTGCTGAGCCTGGCACCCGGCACCAAACCCTCGTGGAGCAGGGACGCTCTCGGGGCCTTAGAGAGTCACAGCACTGTGACAGGCCATGAACAGGGAACAGCGCTTCAGCACTGCGTAGCATTAAAAGCTAGTGAGGTTTTGCTATTTTGTGGGTAAACTTCTTAATTATAATGTGAGGATCTTAGCCTATTTTTTTATTTCCCATAGAAGATCTCAAGAAAGATTTTTTTTTCTTAATGCTTAAAGTGTGTGGAAGAGCCTACACGTGTGTGAAACCTCTGTACGTAATTCTGGCTGGTGGAGAATCAAGTCCAGGCTATTCAGATTCTTATGCTCTACTGATGCTGCCGTGAAGGAAAAACAAAGATTTAAAAAGTCAGCCTAATTCTCTTTTGAGATAGGTCATATTAACTGCTTTATAATAAAAGCCACAGGGACACTCGACAGCCTGCAGCTAAGAAAAATCGATTTTGCTAAAATCAGACATAGTAATTGTACTGACAAAAACAAATATAAATAAATGACAAGACAAGAAGAAAAAGAATGAACACAGGAAAGAAATGTCATCTGTGGCCAGGAATACACTGATATTTGCAACAATTATGGGGTTTGTATGAGACCACAAAACCTTTTTCTAGTTGCCACTAGATCTGTAAAACCATTTGTTCAAAACAAAATCAATAAAATATTATTGTTTCTGAAGCTTTTATGATACTGTATTATCCCTAGAGATCCTGGATAATTTCTACATTTAAAGAGCCTTCCAACAAAAAAGTATGGTTTTGTCAAAGTATCCTGGCATTATGCAAGTTGATTAAAGTATATTATTTTATTATTATAAATAAAATATAAAGTATTATTTTATTTTGAGTGAGGCCAAAATAATATCGAAATATTGTGCAGAGTTATATTCACAGAAACTATGTTTGCTTTTTCAGTCTGCAAAACTCTTACAAACATAAATTTGATATAAAAAGGTAATTTAATTACTTCAAAGATTAAAATAAGCCAAAAAGTGATGTGTAAAATGTATCAACTGAGCCAAAAGTAATTCTATTTCAATCCCACATTATGAGAAATTTCAATATATTCTTGTTTCATTCATTTCAGAGTAGAAAAACTTTCAAAATCAGATCATTCTCAAAAAATCCTAAAATTCAAATTCTAACTAATTCTTATTGCAGTAGGAGCTCTAGCCTGTGTCAGCATTCCCTTTTTTATCGAGTCACTGAGTTACAGCATCCTGTTTTTCCCTCGGGAAGTTCCACCTTTGCCAGCTCAGGTTTCTCTAATAGAACCAGTGTGTTCTACTTCCCTGGACAGGAACCACTGTTCTGCCGTGTGCCAAAATGTGGGATAGCAGGCACTGCTCCCTGCCCTCACACAGAGCACCCATGGCTGCCTTTAGTGAGTCAGGAACAGAGCACTGGGGCAACAGCCTGTCACACTTCAGGGATTTTCAAAACGCTGGGCTTGCCCCTCTTTTCAGCTAACCACCACACTTCTCACTTCTGCTGCACAGTCCTTTTTACTAACTGTTGCATGTTGATTCTATTCTCACCGTGGCTCCATCAGTTTAATGACACTAGTGAGACTTTTATCAACGTACACAACCAGATTCTTCCCCCAAAGGAGCATTGGGGAAGAAATCAGCTTCATTTACTGCTAGTCACAGCCAAGAATACCCCATTCCACTCAGTTCTTTTTCTTGACTACGGCTCCTTACAACAGTAAATTGAACAGCCACAGTGAGTGAAGATAAATGGAGTGGAGTTGGTGTGAACATAAGCAGGGGGAGTTATAGGGGACACTGGAAAATCTGGATCCACAGTTTTGAGCATTCCATTTGGATACTGTGTAACCTGTTCTGCAGATGAGGCTCAGAAATTACATTTGAACCAATGTTTTCCCTAACTTGGATCTGGGATTTGGGTTCAAAGACTTTTCTGATTTAAAAATAAACAGCAGAAGGAGTGTTTATCTGAGCAGTAACTGCACCTCCAGTACAGATCAACAAAGCACCAGTGGTCAGTGCAGAATCATGAGCTTTTCCTTTATTTGCTGTGGCCACTCCAGCACAGAGTCCATACCCAGTTTCAGTGTCACCTGGGCCACCGCCAGTGTTTACCATAATAGAGTCCTGATACTGATGTCCTAGATTAAATTCCTGAATTACAAGTAGGAGACTGAGGCTGTACAGTTTCTGTGTTTCCTTTGTCCCCAGGACATACCTGGATACTGCGGCACTCCCATATGGCATTGATATTATTAACAGCTGGTAGCATTTAGTCATCAGGACTTCAAATCCTGCTGCTGATTCAGCACCTTTATGCCAATCTGTGAGTGGGCCAGCACTGCAGCATTCTCCCTCCAGCACACCCACATGGGCAGCTTGGTCTCCACACAGAGACTCTCTGAGACAGGACTGCAGCAAATCCTCTTAAACACATGCCCAGGTAGTGCTGAACCTCTCCATCTCCTGGCCTGGTCTCAGCTTCCAGCCAATGTGAGCAAAGCAGCTGGGCAATAACACACCCTGTGTCCCTCCAGTCCTCCCAGGACTCTGAACTGTTAAGTGCTGCTTCTCCTTGTCCAGCAGAAAACAGGCCAGTGACACAAAGAAGACCTTCATCCAGTCACTGGAGATGAGAAACAGATGGATTTGGGCACACAATTCCCAACTCACTTTTCAATTTTGTTTTACAGTTTTTCAACACTTATTGATCTTATGATATTATATCATCCATTAATAACTTGTTATCTGGGCAATGTCCAGCTAAAATCTGGTCTGATGTTTATTTAAGGAAACATTCCAATTTCACATGAACGATGTTTTTTATTCAGGCACAGATAAATGATAGTCAATGACCTCCAGGACTGCTGACCTTTTTATCTGATATTTTCAAGCCTTTACCTCAGAATATAGGTGAGGCACCATGAGTGCAAAAAAAGGGGACAGTAATATTCAAAGGAAACAGAAGATTTTAAAAAGCAAGACCGAGACATCAAAGTTCTTAAGATGGGTTTTAAAAACAAGGTTTTTATAAAATAAACTAAATATAAATTCTATTTGTCTGACTTCAGAACCTACCTATTGCACACACTTCATAGTTAAGCATTTTCTTCTGCATCTCTGAGATGCAGAACTCTCTCTGACTCCATTCTCAACATCAAATTCTCAACCTCACCTTTTCCCCCAGCCTCTCAAGCCCCTCTGCAAAAGGTCAGTCTTTCAACATATCCTTACAATCATCAATTTACAATTAGACTGTTTTTTTCTAAAAAGCATTTTACAGCCAAAGACACTGAGGACAAGACAAGGAATACTGACACCCTTTTTATTCCCTTTATTAGTCCTTGAGGCCTCCTAAGCAATGAGACTTCTGTAACTACACTGTCAACCTGCTCACTTGACAGTTTGTCTCCTCCAGATAGCTTTTGAACTTAAGGTCTCTTTGAATGAAATTTGATAGACAAGGTGATGAAACTTCTACAGGTTTGACAAAAAACTGGTGACTGGTAAAGAAAAATAAGCTGCAGGCAGAGAGGGGAAGCTGTAGCTGCAGCTGCTGCTCTGAAAACCATAACCAAAGCAAATTTGTCTAACATTGCATTTGCATTGGGGGCATCCTGTTTACACCCAGCAGATAAAAATAAGACATGTCACATTTACATATTTTTTCATCCTACTTGGGGGCATTTCTGTTAAGTGCAGAGCCACCCCAAGAACTTCAAATCTTTTCTGGTTTTTGCATCAAGGCCACCAAGGTCTGAAGCTCTGGGGAATTTCAGGCTGAAAAAGAAGTAAAGAGAAGAATTCAGCTCTAAGCAACTGGAGCCACACACGTCTGTGTTAGCTGGGCTCTGGCTTGGGAGCAGGAATAAGAGCAGCTGCAGAGCAGCACAGTGTGAGATGGGAAAGGCCTTGCTGCCTGCACAGGTGACTGAGCTGTGCCATGGGGTGACACCAGCCCGGGCATGAAGTGCTCTTGCAGAAGGCAGAGAACAGTCTGCTCAAACCAGGGATATCTGTAAATAGTTATGGCTGTACTTTAGGAAAGGAGGAATTGGTTATTGCATATCATCTCCTTTATGTGTCATCTCTCCTTTTCCTATCCCTCTAGTTTAAAGTTATATTTATTAAGCATTTCACACACTGTTTTTCAAGTGGGGAAGATAAGCCTCTTTTTGATGTGTTCTCCCAGTGCTCTGGAGAGGTTTAGGATGGATGGTTATTACTATATCCTTAAAGTTTGAATGTGGATCACCTCTTAACTGTTGCAAGTCAAGCCTTGGTAAAAGTCATAAACAAAGTTTTGATATGTTACACAAGAGAAGTGCCATGTTTGGATAAATATTTCTATTCCTTCCAGCAATCCGTTTATAGAGATAGTTTCATTAAAGCAACACACAAAACTTACATGTAATAAATATAAAAACAAAAGCAGTTTTTTAAAAAATATCAAACTGAAGGAGAAGTGATAAAAATATGTAATCCTGACTTAAGTACAACCAATATTTAATTAACTGCTCTTACTGTGCCTGGAGTTTTTGTCAACGCTGCACTGTAATAATAGAGTCCAATCTTTCTTTTCCAAAGAAATCAAGGACAAAATTCTCTAGAGTGGGAACAGAATCTTACTTTACTTCTGCAGTCAATTTTGTGGGAGTTGCACATTTTCCACTGTTTATTCATACTGTTTCAATTTCATACATAAAACATACATAAGCTACGGTCAAAAAAATGATGTGTGTCACAATGAACAACCCAGAACAGAAGAGGAAAAAAAAGAACAATCTGCAAACAACAGACAGCTGAGGGCATTATGTTATAAATCACCTAATCCAATGCCTTTCTTCAGTATCACTGCTCATTTGAAAAAATTAACCAATATTGTAATAAATGAATCGGGGTGCAATTTGGAACACAGAAATGATTGGAATATTATTTTTAACTGATGAGATATATTTCAAATGTCTTTGATTATTTACACAACATTTATTTCACCGTTATTTTTCCATCTTCTGGAAGAGATTCTGAGTAATCATAATGAAATGTTGTAAAACCAAACCAAAAGAAGCATCCTATTTCATCAGAACAGTGGTACATTCAGCCCAGTACCCATCTCTCCCAGCAGCAAAAGACAATTGTGGCTAGAAGAAGCTTATGACCTGCCCCTCTCTGCAAACCATTCCCCTTGTACTTTTCCAGCACCCAAAATCATTGTACCAGGACTTTAAAGGGTACTCTTCTGCTTAGTCCTTCTAGTATCCATGTAAGGACCTGCTGCCCATGGACTTTTCTAAGCAATTTCTGTCCCCAGTGACAGTGTCTGCATCCAGATCTCCCTGGGGCAACAAGTTCCAC
Source organism: Pseudorectes ferrugineus (assembly GCA_008033365.1). Taxonomy (NCBI): domain Eukaryota; kingdom Metazoa; phylum Chordata; class Aves; order Passeriformes; genus Pseudorectes; species Pseudorectes ferrugineus. The sequence continues at coordinate 18,188 of QWTY01015137.1, read as the reverse complement.
AAGCTCCTCAAGTGGCAGGACTATTTTTAACCATTTTAAACTCACTCATGATAGTTTTGAGTGCCCCTGGCATTGTAAGTTGCTCCATTTAGCTTATCTACTACCGGAGAACTGTTAAGTGTGTCCTGAACTAACCGTGAATGAAATCTACTGCTTCAGCTCAATGCATTTTAAAATATGATTTCTTAGACATCAGACATGCTAAGAGGTGGAATTTTTCAAAATAAAGATTAATAAAATGAGGTAATTATTAAGGATTATTATTCACTGTATTTCCGAAGGTTTCTCAAAAAATTAAGTAAAAAAAACCAGACCCTTCAAGGTCAAACATGTAAACCCAAGTCATAGAATCAGAGAATGGTTTGGGTTGGAAGGGACTTTAAAGATCATCTAGCTTCCAGCCCCCAAGTCAATTATCCAGCCAGCACCTTTTTCTGTGAGAAGCTAATCCAATCTTCACATCAACCAGGATTTGGAAAATTCCTCATCTCAGTCTGACCTTGTCATTTTGGACTCACTTTGCATTTTTGTATTTTCTTATTCAGTGTTTGAATTCTGTATTCCATTTTCAGCCACTCCCTGACAAGCAATTACTGCCTTTTAAGAATGTCTTAAACTATCCTGAATAAAAGATTTTGAACACAATGAGACATCTCATCCTTTCTGCTTAGGAGAGGATATTGGCATATCCTTGAAAGGTATAAATCTTACTAGGTACTGCATTATTTTATGAAATACAAAAAGAAAAATCACCAGCAATTCTCTAAAGAAGTCTGTGAAGGCTACCACAGCCAAAAAGCACACAAAACTGCTCAGGTTGAGAATGCAAAGGCAGCTTTATGGCACTTCTTGCCATTCCTAGATTACATGAGTATTAGGCCAGTCAGTCGCTTTCTGAGTACCAGTCTGAAATGATGTAAAGCTGATAGAAATCTGCTCTATATTTTCTTGAGCTGGAGGAGTAGCAGGTACTCCCACAGCAGCTACAGACCACCAGCTTGCAGTGCACCTTGAGCTCTATCCCTTTTCCACATCTGAGTGGATTCTCTGTTTCCCTTTCACTAGTTGCCTGTTGATTAAGGATCTGCAAAAACAAGGATATGGATACAGCCATAATTTGACCACAAATATTTCAGCATATTTTCAGTTCAACTGTTTCAATAGTAAGCAGCAGACCAAGATTGTGTAACATCTGCATACATAAACTGGACCTTCTTACTGCCAGGCTCAGCCTTACACTGTTAGAAGTACTTTCCATGGTAAAGCACCATTGCACAATGCCTGCTTAAAGAATCACAAACGGGCCCTTTGATGGGTAGTCCAGATAGTGTTATAAAGCCTACTTTCCTCAAAATCTGCTCAGTCACTATATAATCATTTACTTGCTGTTTGCAAATGTTAATCCAGGGTCAAGGTAATAGCCATCTGACAGGACACTTAAATTTATATAAAACCATGCCCTTTTGGCATTCATTTATAACCTTGGTGGGCTGCTCTGATTTAAAAGCAGGCTGGCTTTATATCAGGGCATGGACACAAGTTATCTAACACTGCAAACAAAATGCTGCTTCTAGCTTCAGCTTTTTTTCTGACACTACTGCAGTGCTCTAATGCCCAAAATGAAACAAGTATTACACCTGCAGACTGTAACACCATTGAAACAGATGCAGGAGTGGCCCTGGATTTGGTCAACAGATATCGCAGAGATGGCTATGTTTTTGGTTTATTCCGTGTTGCTGATGCACATGAACTACGTTTAGTAAGTACCAACTTAAAGGCTGATTTACACAAGACTGTGATTTTTAAATAATGAGCCAGGTCATTAGGAGCTTATGTTTATCGCTTTTACTAGAACAATGTTGATGTAATCCAATGAAACAGCTGTGATTTACACTGCCTCAGTATTCATTTGTGTATGATTTATTGCACGTATGCTTGATTTCAAACAATGCCGAATGGCCTCTCTTCTCTTGGTCAGCAGGATGTTTGCGTAAGAGATGCTCTGAACAGCTTTATACAACTCTGGAAATTAATCTGTCCTGTCTGCTGTCTGGTTTCAGATGTTATATTCAAAATTTATATTCAGAAGGTTTCTTTAATCCATGAATATCTAACGTTAATTAGACCAATGTATCCTGCAAGATTGGTAATTTGTTATTATCTTTATTTCGGAGATAGCTGGATAAACTGGTGGAAAGGAAAAAAGTCAGAGGCAGTCAAAGGAGTTGCTACTCTGCAAAACAGAGGAGGGACTGGATAGAGAATCCCTATCAGTCATTTCCTATTTCCTTCCTATTTCTATTTCTGTTTCCTAGAGAGGATACATAAGCCTTTCTCAATGACTGCCTAAATGCCAAAACAAATCAATAGCAGAAAAAGCAAAAGAGTAAAAATGTATTTAACTAGTACATAAAAGAGACCAAGGACAGGCAGATTTACTAATCCACCTGGTAGCTTTTAGCTGCTTGACTATGAAACTGGTATCCAGGCACACGTGCACTGTCCCAGAAATCTCAGTATGGCAGCAGAAAAAACAGGCAAGTTTCTACTGCAGATTTGGATGTAGACACTTAACCCTTATTTTAAAATTAGAGACAATGCTAAGACATACAAATATTGCAAAACCAGTGTTTAACATGACACTGGTGGACTCCCACTAATGAAAATATTACACTAGACTGCAGCAGTTCTTTCACAAGGTCTCATCTATACAGAAACACTCTGAAAAAGGAACCTGAATGGATGGAACTTCATAAAACCTGAGGGCACTTATTCACACTGAAGGGCTTTGCATGATTTTATCTAAATGACAAAATAAAATACATATGTGTTTATTACGAATGTCCATCCAAGGGCTGAATAAAGTTTAAATAATCCATTCTAAAACTGTTTCTGTGGGCCACAGAAAATTCTTAGCACCACATCCCATAACACTGGCATTCAAACTCAAATTTTAATTCTCCTAATCCTATTCGCTCAGGAGACAGAACACACTAGAAGAGTTTCAGAGTTAAGGCTTCTGATTTTGTTGGGATTATTAGAGTTCTGTTGCATAACTCCCTGAATAAACTGAGCAGGAAGAAAAGTTCTGAAAGAGTATCTGGTCACTAAGGTAATATGAAATGGACATAGATACATAATTGGCTGCCTAGACAACTGATGTCCTAATAGAACAATATGTTCTATGGGAAAATCAGAAAGAGGGAATGGCAACCTTTTAACACTGGCATTTTCCG
>QWTY01015133.1:17266-29154 GCA_008033365.1 Pseudorectes ferrugineus | reverse complement strand
CGTGATGTGCTGGTCATCCAGAGTGATTTGCTAAAGGTCGTTTAGCAGGTCCTGGGGGCGCTTGAGCAAACCCCACAGGCCGCTGCCTGCTCTCACACAGGCCTGAGGATCACACAGCCTCTCCTGGGTCAGTGCTGGTGGACTGGTGCAGTGTTCTCCCACCACAACACTGAGCCTGGGACTGAAGGACAAGTGAGGATATCCTGTGGGTGAGAAGAGGTGCAGGAGGACATCTCCCAGGAACAGCCTGAGAATTGGTTTTTTTGCTGGTCCTGGGCAGGGAGGCAGGGGACCTTCCTATCCCTTCACTAAAGGAACAGCACAGAGTTTTCTGAGCTGGAAAATTAAACTCTTTACATCAGAGAAATCCAAAGCCAGGAATTAATTTTGGAAGAAGAGCTCCCTATTTTACAAACTCCAGCTGCATCTGAACAGGTTCAGTGTGGCTTTGCTAAATGCTTCTCTGAGCCCTGACAATCTTTGGAAAGGAACGTGGTCCTCCCCGCCAGCTCCCCAAGAAGGTGAGCGTCAGCATGGGATGTGATTTCTACAACTTCTGCACAAAGCAGCTTAGCAATGGGCTCACTGGCTGGTGCAAAAAGCTCCTGGTGCTCCACTTCGTTGCTCTTTCCTGAATGTCAGCCACGGCTCTGCAGAGAATTGTTTGCAAAAAGGCAAATGAGTCCAAAGAGAACATGGTAAATGTAGCCTTGCATTAAACTGGGGATTTTTAGGGTGAATGTGCTCCTCTCCCTCTAATATTAGCACTGTCCTGGGCAGGGTGTGCTCTGGGCCGAATACTTCAGGGGCAAACTCATAATTTTCCCTCTTCCCATTGCCTACCCCTGGATGGGATACACCTGCTTGGTACAAGGGGCTGTACCAAGATAAAGCATGAAATCCTATGCATGAACCCAGTGTTCTCACAAATAAAACTGGAGCCAAAGTCTGTTGTTTTTACTTTTAAAAGCTGATGTTATTTTCCTTCCTTGCAGAAGCAGTTGATTGACCAAAGGCTGGTCACTTGGAGTTTGCTTTGAGGTGAGGTTAGAAAAAGAGAAAGCCTGGACAGAGTAAGGAGTTGGGAAGCAAGAAGAAATGTTCTGAGGTTTGCAGAGTGTGAATTGCCAAAGATTTAAGGGGACTTGAAGTCAAGGGGCTTAGCTGAAAATGTTTCATTTTGACACAGAGCACACAGATTCATTATGGCCTGCTTCCCAATTCTGGTTGTCACAGAAAATTCCTCGGAGGGAAGAGCCATTCCCAGGAGTATCAGGATGCTGGAGTAGGCAGAGATGTGCTGACTGTGCAAGGATGGTGAAGCTGGCTGTGTGACCAGAGAGCAGAGGCATTGGTGTCTGATTTGGATCACAGGATGGTTCAGGTTGGCAGGGACCTCAGGAGGTCTCTGGTGCACCCTCCTAAAGGCAGGGCCAGCTGTGAGATTGGACCAGGTTGCTCCGGGCTTTATCCTGATGGTTCCTGTAAATGTCTAGGGATGAGCGTGCTACAGGCTCTGGGATGGACAGGCTGTCTGGGCAGCTTTGCCAGTGCTTGACTATCTTCACGGGGAAGAATCTTTTTCTTATATCCATCCCAAACCTGTCTTTGAGCACAGCTCAGAGCAGTCCCCTAATTCTGGCACCACTTGCAAGGTCTCATCCTTTATCCAAGTTGTTGTGAAGAAGTTGATCCAGACTGGTCCCAGAACAGACCACTCCAGTACTCCTTTTGTCTCTACTTTAGAGATCTGCTGGAGAAACTGATCTTTTCCCTCCCTCTGTGTTGTGTGCCATCGGCTGTGGGGACACCCCAGATGTTCATCACTTGGGCTTGGCTCATCCAGCCAAAGCCACAAAGACCCCTTTTTTGTAGCAGTTAACATCCATTACAGCCAGCCAAAGGTGATGGCTATTTTCACCAAGTATTTGCCTCTCCTCCCTCACCCTCATTCCCTCTGCTCTTCCACCAGCAAATAAAGGGAGAAGAAATGATCACCGGAGTCCAGCTGAGGAAAGCCAGACTGAGCCATAACTAGGTGAGGCAGTCTTTATTGGGATCAGAGGGTTATGGAAAACAGAGTGCAGAAATGCTAAGAGGAAATTACAATTGCTCCCTTTTAATTTTTTTTTCCTCCCTCTCCTGTCACTGGTTTTTCCTCCTAGGTGTTGGGGTCTTTCCAGAGGCAATCGTTACTGTTAATGATTTTAGCTTGTTGGCTATTATCACATTTGTGCCTGGGGACTGCAGCTGGCTATCTGGGCTCTGGCAGGCCTTGACAGCAATCAGCTCCTTCCAGCTTCACACTAATTTTCTCGGGGGAGCTCAGAAGAAAATACTTTTTCGTTCATTTTCCCCTCTCTTTCTGCGTGTCCCTCCTTTCCCGCTTTCCTGCCTCCCATCTCCGGGAGCTCTGCCCCAGGACGGGGGCACACAGGGGAGTCTGGTGGAGGAACCCGCAGCGAGGTGTGGGGAATTTGGATGTATCCAGGGGGGAAACACCTCCAGGGAGGAAGCACCCCAGCTTTTGTTAGCCAGGCTGTGTTTGGGGCCAGGTTTGCATAGCTGCTGATCTCCCAGCTGTTACAGAGACAAGGAGGGATCATTGTGGTTATTTCATGAAAAGTGTACGCGGATCTTTTTCAGTGGCTCAGCCTGAGCGCAGAGCTTTTACAGCCTTGAGTTTAATATTCTCTTTTTTCCCTCCATCATCATTTTATATTATTCAAAGCAAATCAGACAGCCTTTGAAGAACGGCTCAAAGCCTTTTTTCTTACTTTCTTTTCTTCTCCTTCCCTTTTTTTTTTTTTTTTTAAGGTGGGAAAGAGTGGGAGCCACCTGGTACATTTCCTTTCTCAATTCAGTGATTTTATTCATTGGGGAAGAGATCGCTTTGCATCTTGTTCTTTAAAGGAGTGTAAAAGGCAGGTAAGATCTGTATTTCTAAAAGCCCTAAAAGAGAGTGCTTTTCTGTAAGGGTGACCAGCATCTTCCTAGCTCTGAAAGCAGCCTGGCTGGTGAAAATGTGACTACTCATGTGGGGAAGGGCTCTGGTCTGAAACCACTGTTACACTCGGAGCTGCTTAGCAAAATCACTGCTATGAGGCATTCCACTGACTGTCCAGACTAATCTGGCAGGCCAAGAATCTCCAAAGACCACCCAAACAGGTGAAGTGATCATCAGGAAACAGGTTGCCCAGGTGTAAATTGCCTTTTGGAGGGTTTTTGATGGTGGGCACTGCATTGGCAAGGGGACCTTTTCCAAGGGAAAGTGTTTTTCCTGCTGGAGAAGGGGAAGCAGAGATCTGAGGCTGCAGTTTGTCAGGGGTCTAAGCAGGTGTCTGCTTTCACAGTTGTCCTGAGACCCACCAGGTGCTTGGTAAAACCATCCCCTCCACAGTGTGCATGTGGCAGCTTCTGGCCCTGCTGAAACTTGGGCTTGTGGGGGCTGAGAGAGGGTCTGCGAAGGGATTTTACCCAACTCCTCACTGAGACCACTGAGACACTGGTGCTCAATGGGTAATTTCTCAAAAGAACCATTTTCACCTCAGAGTTAAAACATGCTCTGAAATGTGGCATTTTAATGATTTTACAGACACCATGCTGTCACATCGTCCCCCACCCCTTACAGGCGGTAAGGGCACGTGTGTGGCATTGCCAGAGGATGTCCTGCATGCTTTGGTTTAGTTGCCACCCTCCTTTTCCCCCAGTTTTGTGGAGCAGAAAAATCCCTGACGAAGAGTCATGTTCCCTACCAACTCTCTTCTTCATGTCCTCTTGCTCCCACTTAAAAAGCCCCTGCTTGGGGCTGTCCCAGGGCATATGGTGGCTCCACATGCTGGTGGGGGAAAGCAGAGATCACCAGTGCGCTGGAGATGTGGAGCCTCCTCTGGATCTTCCCTGTGCTGCTCAGGACTTTCCAGACCTGCCCAGCTCAGCTGCTCTCACCACTCTGAGAGGTGCATAAAACAAGTCATCAACCCTAAAGGTAATGGCCTCTCCGGGCAGGCTGCCAGTCATTTAATGTCTTCGCTAATCATCTAGATGTGGGAATAAACAACATGTTAATGAAATGTGTGGGTGAAGCTAAACTGGGAGGAGCTAGAGGGGCTGGTTTGGACAGTGGAAGTAAAACAAAAAGATTTGGGGAGGCTGGAAAGACAAGCAGGGAATTATAGCTTGATGTTTGGCTTGGGAATAATGTGAATACAAGTGGGCAGGGAAGCAGAGATAAAAGGCCACGTGAGGACATTAGGTGCCTGGGGGTGAAGAGCAAATGCAGCTTCTATCTGTCACACAGCTCTGCTGCAAACTCCCGAAAGTGGGGACACAGCAGTTTGTGTCCACAGAGGGATGGGCACAGGAGCACACCTCTGGAACAGTGCGTGATGCCTTTGGCCAGGAAGGTGTGGGGAAGACAGGCAGCAAGGTGGAGAGAGAGTGAAATCATAAGGAATGCCTGAAACACTACAAAAAAGTCTGTGCCCCACATGAGTGGCCTTTGATGGAAGTCCTTGAGTGAAAAACACTATCAAGCCTGTCTGAAATAGCAGCACACCACGGGGAGGGAGTTACTTGAACAGAAAGGAGGCTTTTTACTCAAATTCACTGTGTCAGTTCCTAATGGCAGGATCTGCTGGCCACAGGTTAGAAGAAGAGTCACTTTACTTCAGGCAGAGAGGGTCTAAAGGGTTTGGTTTCCTTAGCCCAGCTAGCTGGGGGCCAAGAGGGGACCCAGTGATTCCCCAAAGATTCCCCTGTGGGCACAGTGGAGGGAAAAGCTTTCTGGCAGTGCTAGAACAGGAACAAACTGGTGTAAATGTGCCTTGTGTGAGGAATCTAGAGGTAGTTTTCCAGGCTTTTGTGATGATGGCTGGCAACAGCCCGATCTGGACAAAAGAAGGAGCAAAGGAGGAGCATGTTCTGAGGATGTCCCTGTACTAGCAGTGGAAATTGTTACAGTGCTGACAGGGGCTGGGTGGGTTCAACAGCAGGTCCCTGCAAGTCCTGTGTGGACAGGACAGTCTAGGTGTCCTAAGAGGAGATGGCCAACAGCCCAAGGGGCCACTGTGGAGACACTGGAAATATGATCAGAGATCAGTCAAAATCATCTGAATTAAGAATTTTCAAGTGACATTTCTGTTGACATTTTTGCCAGATATTGGAAGATTTTGAGTGTGCCAATTCCCTTTCACCCTTCCTTCCCTTCAGCTTTCCCCGGCAGAAAAAACCCCATCATATTAAAAAGAAAATGGATGAATATTTAATGAAAATGTGCAGCCAGTTCTCTGCTCTGTTCACTACAGAATAGCTGTTGCAAGGCACCAAAGCCCCTTTGCCCTGGTCTGAGCTTCCTCCTGGCTTCATAGATTGCCTTGGGTTTGTTTTATTCTTGGTCTGGGTTACTAAAAAGATTTTCTGAGTTCCTGAATTGAACGTAAACTTTTCCCACATCTCTGCAAAGTTCCTTAGACGAATTTTCTGAGGGAAACATACGAGAACCTCAAGAGTCTGAGTTGTGGAGGTGAGTTCTTCCTGTAAGGAGTTAAATCCCTGTGCCAGAGCAGGTGAGAATGACAGGCCGAATTTAGTCAATAACTTTGTTGCCTCATCTCTCAGTAAGAAAACAGAAGGAATTTGTGATACAAGGGGCCTGAAAGGAGATTGACCTAAAATTCAGTCCCAGATGTGGACTCATTGATTCCAAACCAAGCAATTTTAAGAGGAGTAAGGGGTGGCAAAGGCTTATTTCCAGAAAATGGTCCACATGAAGGTATCAGAAGCATGCCCATGAGAGAAGGACCTCCATGTGTGAGGGATTTAAAGGCAAAGCAGAGTGGAAGATTTGCTAGGGAAGGCAAGAAAGCCGCCTCTCTCATCTCTGCTCCTGGCTCGGGTCTTTTCATGTCCACCCAACTCTGATGCTTTTGCTGCTCTCTCAGGGAGGGAAAATAAAACAAGTCATCAACCCCGGAGATCGCAGCCTCCTGGGCAGGCTGCCAGTTGTTTAATATTGCTGCTAATGATCTACAAGCAGAAGTAAACAGCATGTTAATGAAATGAGTGAAGGAGGCTGAACTGGGGGAAGCTGCAAGAGCTGGTTTAGAGAGGAAATTAAACACAAAGGTTTGGCGAGGGCAGAAACTCACCAGGGAGAATCAGGACAGAATTGGTTTGGGGGTGGTTCAAGGGGATATAACAGTCGGAAAGGTGAGGAAAAGAAGGATAGAACAGCGCTAGGAATTCTCTTATAGCAAGTGACTGGCGAAGGCCCCTCAGTAGGAATGAGGAGACAGAGAGGGGTCAGGAGTGGACATTGCCCATCAGAAGTGCAGCCCAGCCTGTTGTCTCCTCTCCACCGTGCTGACTGCCCATGGATTTACCTCTCATGGGAGAGAGCCTGACCCAGAGCAGAGCATGGCATTGCTCCAGCCCAAACCTCTTTTCCATAATAACCAACCAAGAGGAAATGTACTTGCCCAGCATGGTTGCCTGAAATTGAACCAGGGAGCCTTGAGCCTAGCCCAGTGAGCCAGATGTGAGGAGTGCAAGATTTATATTAACTAGCAGATCTGGAACTCACTGGATTTACAGATCCTGCTTGTCTTGAGTACAGGTAGTGGGAGATGGAAGCTCTCACCAGTGCCACTGCCCAGAGACAGCAGTGGGATGAGTTTGTTAGCATCCAGTCCTTGCATGGCCTGCAGGGAGGGGGAAGTCACTTTGAATAAATGGTCCCCCCAACATTTCTTTTCTCCTGCTTTTTTAACCCTTCCTCCCCCTCATTTGAAATTCATTGGCTCTAATTGCAGAGGTAGTCAAACTTTGGCTGCTTCTGAACTGCAGGTCTTGGAGGGGACTCGCACGCCAGACAGCGAGATGAATGATTTATTATTATATTATTATTTATTCATTTAAATTCATGAATGCTTATCCAAATCCAAAATTGCCCAATTTCATCCAGATCTGAATTTATAGATTTTCAGGCCAGATGGGACTGCTCTGATCAGCAGCCTGACCTCCGGCATCGTGCAGGCCAGGGAACGCCACCCGGCAATTCCCACGGTGAGGGGAAGCTGCACCTCTATGTAAATCAGCATTATCAAGCTCAGTGGCTTCTCTGAAACGGTCTCCAGTGGAATCTGTGAAATTGCCCGGTGGTTTGCAGCTCTGCTTCCCAGGATATGGCTGTGCATCCCAGAAAAGGCAGTTTCTCCTCTGTCTGGGAGACAGCTCTGGAGAGGGATACCAGCAGCAGGTAAGGGCCAGGGGATCAGGCACTCTTCCCTACAGCCATGGGATGGAGAAAAAGTGCACAAAACTAATAAAAGTCCCTCTAGTGCTAACGTGAAAAAAGTTGCTTTGGCTACAGAGACTTCCAAGAACCCAAGAGAAGTGAACACCCCAAGCCAAGCATGGTGTTTGCTGGCTCAGGGGAAGTCTGCATGGACATCTGAGCACAGAGAGCTGTGGCCTTTACTGTTTCCACTTCTTCTCTCTTCAGGAATATCCTTCTCAATTTCCTGACTTTTTTCACTGCCTGTGTTGAAGTCTCTGAACAGTGACACACTACTGAAACCTCAAAAGCCAGGTGGCATTTTCTGTGGGTTGCCAGGGTTTCGAAAGGAGTTTGGGGTTTGGGATGTGTTTGGGAAAGAAATTGGGAAGTCTCACAGGAAACAAGTGAGTCATTAAAGGCAGATAAATCCGATAGGAGGCAAGCTCAGAATGAGATCCAGCCTACATCAAAGAGTGGGATAAGTACCCCATCTCCCAGAAGTTCATTAAAATGTGTCTGTCCATACCCCAAGGAAGTGTTAGAAATCCAGCAGCAAAAACAAGATAAAGGAAACCCCAGAGAGATTATCTTATTCTGTTTCCAAAGACTTTGTGGTTTTGCTGTAAACCAGCTACTTGGAAGAATTTCCCCCCTCTCCAGACACTGAAACATTGATTCTGTTCTCGTCTTTGCAAAAGGGTCTGGGAAGAGACCATGTCTGCTCACCTCTAGTGCCACAGGTCCTGCAGCCCTGGGTAGCAAGTTCAGGCTGTGGAGTGGGTAGGCAGGTTGAGCAGAGAGTCCCTCTTGTGCCTTCAGGCAATGGTCCCATCCTGCCAGAATCCTGGTTTATTGGACTTTTAGTGAGAGGAAACTCCAAGCTGGAGAGCTGGGTTTGCATACCGAAGTCATCTTCTGTAAGACCATATTTATCTTCCCAAGTCCATTAGATCTTCCTGATCCACCCAACACGGGTTCTTATAAAGCACAAACTGGAAAGAAGTCTGTGCTACACAGGTCTGTAGGTGGTTCTCACGTCTCCTTCTTGGCTGAGATTTGTTACCTGCCACATGGCAATAATGATTCTGGTGGTTTGCTCTCTGGTCTCATGGTGACCAGAGCTGGCTTGGTGGGCTCAGCAAGAAAGACACACCAGCCTCGCAAAATGAATAATTGTTCTGAATATTTTAGCACACACGAAACAAGCAAGATAGAAAGAAGTGACCCTAGTGGTTTGTGCTGCACTCATATCTCATGCGGCCCTTCAAAGGAGCTCCAAAGACTTCATACACTCTAACTTTCAGAAATTCAAAGATCACCTTATCCAGGATCAAAAGATAGAACCATTTCAGTGGTCCACAGCAGCAATTAAAGATTAGAAGCATTGTGGCTTTCTTTTGCAATTCAGGCTGGTGAAATTGAAAGGAGGAGAGTGCAATCATCACCTGGATGTTGTCCAGGACTCTGAGGCTGCATCTATACCTGTAAATTAACTGTAGCTAGGTCTGCTCTCTTGTGCAGAGGCCAGCTGGCACAGGATATCCTGCATCTGTACTATTGAATTCTCTCACCCTCCAAAAAAGGGGGATTGCGTCCAAATTGCCTACTGAGAATGGGCACTAGTCTGTGCTAATTCCCAGGCTGTGTCTAGGCATCATTTGGGAGCATCCTAGCTGGATTGTGCCAAAAACATGCCAGGTAGTGTTTTAACAACTTACAATACAGAAGATCAAGTTCTGATGTCCAGGGACATTTTCACAACTGTCCGTTCAGGTGGTAAAGATGCAGTATAGGATTTATTTTAATGCTTTAGCTAGAATATCTTTGAGTTCTGTGAGTTCTGCTGGTTGGTCTCCTGTCCTCAGGTCCCCTCCGAAGGTCAGTGCACTGCTGGGATCTTCTTCTTTGCCCTCAGTTTTCCTCTGATCTCCTGGTTGTGGTGCCACACATGCTTTGGCCATGCTGTCGGCAAAACAAAGGGGACTCAGGAGAAAATCTGGCATTGCAAAGTACTTCAGAATAGCATTGAGGCCACAGCAGTTATCAGACATTGGTCTTTCAGATCTTCAGTGTCTTTCCAGACTGCCTTATAGAGAGACCTGGGGCATGCTGAAAGTAATCCTGGGGCACAGAGGCTTTGTGAAGGAAATGAAATAGCAACTGTCACTGCTGTGGACAAAGTTCCTACCATAAAGCCATCCACCCCACAGATTTTGTGACTGAACTCTTACAAGCTGTCTCAGAAGTCACCCTTCCAAGAGTGTTTCCCATCTTGTAGGAGAAGCTGGCATTTTGGTGCAGGATCTGGACTGCAGTGTGCTGTAAGCTGATGGCATCTCCCTCATCCAAACCTGGGGTTAAACGAGGGAAGGGTCACAAGTTTGGCTGTGAAAGCTGTGACGGTGGCTGTCAAAGGCTTTTTGGGAAGGAGTGAGGGTGAGCCGACCCCTCTCACCCTCGCTGACACCCTGCACCCTGCTAATGGCAGCCAGGATGACTTTCTGCTAATGCAAATGTTCACAGCTGTACGCTGGATGTTGCTGAGTGGATAATGGCTGATGAGTTTGCCTGTAGACAGTCACTCCACTACCAGTGTGTAATTAATTGCTATGTAAAGTGCTCTGAGATGCGGTGCTGCTGAAACGCCGGGTGTATAAATGCCATCCCCACACAAAAGGGAACAACATGCAAATTCTCTCAATATATTTTTAAATACGAGCATTTTTCAGCTGTTTGCTCTTTTGTAAAATTTATTAGGCCCCCTCCTGGGAACGGGGAGGCAGCAAGGGCAGTGCGCACGGATGAGCTGGCTTCCAGGGGCTCCGACTGTTTGTGCTGCTCAGCCCCAGACTCCGGGGGGTCATCTGTTTTCCTTCTCCTCTTCCCTTAACCTCTGCTTAATTTTTGTTTCCCCTTTTGCTTGCTCGCTCGTGTGGTGATCTGCTGCCTGCCTGCCTGGTGAGGGCAGCAGGGAAGGAGAATGCTTTTCGTGCAAAGGGCGGAAGCTTGTGAAGGCTCCAGCCTCTGTTTCCTTGTGAACCAGAGAGGTTCTTGTCCTGCTTCCCAAGAAATATGCTGGCCCAACTGGATGCAACCCAGACAGGGGTGGTTTCAGGCCATCGGGAGCTGCAAAGGCAGTGTGGTGTGATGGTAGCAAAGGACAAAACCCTGCCTGGCTATCTGCAGAGATCTAGCTCCAGCTCCAAGGAAAAAGTGGGAATGATAGAATGTCTTCCCTGGAAATATGTCACACAATGAGGCTGACCAGTCCCAGCAAGGTGGCCTGAATGGAAGGCTGTGAAATCTGGAGTGCTACTGACCACATGAAGAAGCCAAAATGACTCACTGCTTCCCATGTGGCAGAGAGGAGAGAACATCCACCGAAAATATCACATAAAAGTTTAAAACAAAAAAGGGGAAGTCACTTTTCTTGGGGCATACAATCCTGTTATGGAATTCATTGTCACGGTGAACAACTAACATGCAAACAACTTAAAAAGAAGTAGAGTAATTCAGGTCCACTGCTGACTGTAGGACCCAATAGTTTGGTTGCCATTGCTGCTCCTAAACATCCAGCTGCCAGGAGTGTGGAGAATATGTGGGGGTGTGGAGGTGTTGCTGTTCTTGCAGTCATTTCCTAGGTCTCTGTTGCTGTTAAATGGAGAGAAATAGGACATAAAGACTATATGGACTGGAAATCTATGTTTCTTTTATGTGCTGATGTTTGATAGATTGAGCAATGGGTAGTTGACAGATCTTGGACAGAAATTATGAGCAGGAAATCTGTTTAATGAGCACTTTCCTATGGCATTCCTGAGAAGGCAGTCATAACTTAGATGCAAATTAATGTTTCCATCAATGGTCTGGAAATACATAAAAACAACGCTGCTGCCTAAATTGTACAGATAACCTAAAGTTTGGAGGAGTGATTAATATGACTTGAGGATGTGTGTAAAGGACATCAGCAGTCCAGGCATGTAGAACATACATTTTCACAGCATCAAACTGGGAGACAGAATAGCAACCAGGAGGACAGGTGGAAGTATGGACTAGGGAACATCAGCATCACACAGAAGCTGAGGTTGGAAGGCATGTCTGGGGATCATCTACTCCAACCCCTTCTGCTCAGAACAGGGGCAGCCAGAGCAGGTTGCTCAGGACCACATCCAGTTGTGTTTTGAATATGTCCAAAGATGGAGACTCTACAACCTCTCTAGAAATTTGTTGCAGTGTTTTAGCATGATCACAGTTAAAAGAGCTTTTTCTTGCAATTAAATGGAATTTCCTGTATTTCAGTTTGCGCTTCTTGACCTTTCCCTGGCATCACTGGGAAGACTCTGGATCTATCTTCTTTACTTGCACCCACCAGGTATTGATACTTATTGATAAGATCCTCTCAAGATCCCCTTCTCCTCAACACACTGGCCAGTGCAGCTCTCAGTCTTTCCTCACACTTCAGATGCCCCAATTCATTCATTGTTTTTGTGGCCCTTTGTGGGACTTGTTCCAATACACTGTTCACTGTCTGGTACTGGGGGCCCGGAGCTGGACACAGCACTCCAGGCCTGTCTCACCCGTGCTGAGCAGAGGAGAAGGATCTCCTCCCTCC
>QWTY01015133.1:0-17075 GCA_008033365.1 Pseudorectes ferrugineus | reverse complement strand
AAGGTCCTTCATCTGGACCTGTATTCTCAGTATGCTGGTGGGACTAGCTTGAAGGAGACTGGTGAAAGGATGGGACTAATTTTACCTTTGGAAGGTGTCGGACAACAGAAACCCATCTCCACTCTGGGGACATGTGCTTTGTTAAGGAAAACAAGAAATTGGAGAGGATGCAGAAACCCACACAAATCTGGGCTGGAGAAAACGCTTCCAAGAGAGCAATTTGTTCAGCTCATCAGCAAGCTCGAGTGGCAGCTTGCTGTGTGTGTGCACCTGCTGTGGAGGACTCTTAAACCTCAGAGAGAAAGAAAGGCACAAGACAGACCGGTGCCCACGAGCCAAACACAAATACACGTGAGCAGGGATCCGGGCGCTCGTTGTGTCGGTCATTATCTCTAGGAACAAATTGCCGAAGGTCTTGGAAGAGATTTCACCTGCGGAGGTCTTTGAAGCAAGGCTGTGCAGCTGAAGTTGAACCCAATCTATCAGGTGGCTCACTCGGGTGCTGAGAAGCCTGAGATAGAGGGCTGGGCTCCTCTTGCTGTGGTCTTTGGCTCTGGCTTGAGTGTCCCCTGAGGGGGTCATGAGCACAACACGTGATGTATGGCCTTTGCCTGCTCTCCACACATCTGCCAGGCCATGCCTAGCCCCTCTTGGTGCGTTTTAACCTGCACAGGCTGGGATTTCAGGTGGTTTAGGGGGAGGAATAGCAGGTGAGTTTGGTGCAGAGGGTGGATCTTACTTGGGGATTGAAGAGATGCCGTCACTCACAGAACAACAAGAACCCTATAGAAGGCTTCCAGAGCACCCAAGGGGGCAGCTGGCTGTAGTCCTTCTGTCTCAGAGGACAGGAGAGACCAGTAGCAAGAGGCTGTCACTATCTTTAGGCATTGATTGGGCTACTGAACTTGAAGAAGCTGTGGCATCTTCCCATGGCATAAGTGTCACTATATTGCAACCCTGGTGGGTTTCTCAATTCTGTCGTGCCTCTTTTCTTGGGTTTTCCTTGGGATCCCTGCTGCTGCTGACAATAACAGTGTCTATGGCTAGTAGTGGGTGTCCTGTGTATTTACCCAATGATAAGCAGACCCAAAATTTTCAGCCAAGTGCCTCTTTAAGCCAGCAAGGGCCACTATCCATAGGTACTGCTGTAGCTTCCTGCAAACAAAGCAGAAATAGAGTTGCAGGGCTATGATGGGGAGAAATCTATAGGCACAAATGTATTTTGCTTTTTCTGTGCTTTTACTCATCACCCACAACAGCTTCTATTTCTAACCCTGTGTTTAAAAGAACCCAAAACAAACCCCTGAAAGTCAATATTTATTTTTCAGTCTCCCTCTCCCCTGCTGTTCGTCTCTGAATTTAATGCTTTTGAAAGGTGAATGATTGACGATTTACTGAAAATGAAGTTAAAATATAAATAATTCCACGATTTCGCTGCTGTATTAAGCAGGCATATGAGAAAAGCCCAGAAGACCAAGGTTGGCTTTTATTATTAACAAGGAAAGAAATTAAATTTAAATAAATGTAATATTTATTAAAATTTCCTTTCACGCTGTTACCTGAGGTTCATAAAACTTTTGAGCTGTGTCAGCTTTGCACTCCCCAGTACATTGAACTCCAGGGAAAACTATAAGCAAATTCTTAAGATCAATGCAAACTACTTCTCCATTACTCAAAAAAGGGAATTTTAACTATTTTTGAAGGCCCCAGGACTCCACTAATCCAGATATAAAGACTTTTTTCACCTTCAAACTTCATAGTTCCAACTACCCTTTCACCTTTTCCCATCCCCACCCCAACACACACAGCCCTTTACGCACTGAGGAGAGTGACTACACATCCTTTAACCCAGTTTCCATCTTTCCCATGGCCAGCTGCCAAATGAAATTTGCCAAAAGGTGGAGAAAGCCTCTCTGAAGCTGCCCCTGTGCCCAGCCTGTCCCATGGCAGTGCTGGTGCTGAGGAGAAGGGATGTAAGGCTCTGCTAGGTGGGGATTACCAGCTGAGTCAGGTTTGGATTTTAAAGATCCTGTGGGACTTGCCTTGGTGTTTGTGATGAAAGCAGACCTGTATGAGGTAGTCTTGCCTGGAACACAGTTACAGACCAGTCTGGGCCTTGAAAACTTTCCTACCTGTGCCATGCAGGCACACTCATGCTTCTAGAGCTTGATGGAACATGGCTGAGCTCTTCCTTAAAATGGAGGAAATCAGGGAGAAGAGGAGAAGTTTTAACAGCTTTGAGGGTGTGGGACTAGAGGCTTAGACCTGGTCTTGGGTCCAAATTTTCCTTCACATCAGCTGTGTAGATACCTATTCCTAGAGTATCTGTTCCCTGAGGGGACCTGGGGGCTACATGGGGGAGGAAACCCCACGTTCAGCACTGCCCTGTCGTGTGGACAGGCTGGCTGAGCTGTGCCCAGGAGACTGCTCTGAAAGGACTTGACCATTAATTGCCTGAGCCCAGGCTGCCTGCAGCCCAGTGTGGTGGCCACAGGACCAAGCCTTCAGCATCTCTCTGGTGACACCAGCACAGAGCAAAACACTTGTTTGTCTGGGCTGAACATCTTGAATGCAGCCTATGAACATAATGCAGCGTGCACCTCTGGTTTGGCTTGGGAGGTAGGAGAAATTCAGGGATGAGGTAGCCATCAACATTTAGCTTAGGCACAGTGGAGTCTGCAGGAGTATCAAATACAAATGCTCTGTCTCAGAGGAATTCACCTGTGTGTAAGGGATCTCAGTCCCTGTGTCAGTATGCCAATACTGCCCAGACTTTGAAGAAGATTTCATGCACAGAGGCAAGTTTTGCTTCTGGTGAAGTCACTGGGTGTGGAGAGAAATAGTAGTTTGGAGTTTGCAAAAGTGGATTCAGAAGAAAAAAACTGAGCTGTAAGAGAATGTGCTTTGATGTTGATAAACGTGCCTTGTGAAGGCGCTAAAAAAAAGAAAAAGCAAGAGAAAGAAGGATGTTGAAAAGGATGATAAAGCAAGAAAAAGTTCCATGGGATTTGGAAGCATTTGAAGAAACCTTTTTATAAAGCTGTGCTAGGCACGTCCTGTCAAATCTCTCCTGCTGTGAGGAATTTTCATGTTACTTTGCAGATAAACTTGTTGAGAGCACGCTGTCTGCCTCCATGGTGACAGAACGGCATCTCGAAGGGAACGGCCCTGCATCATCATTTCTCCTTCAGTTCCAGGCATCATCTGTCACTGCGGAGCTGGGCTGGGAGCTGTGAATTACACCCATGTCCTCACTGGGCTGGGGAAGTTAAGCAAAGCTGCACTTGGTCCATTTTAGCCTGACTTTGTCAGGGTTTGCTTTGGATTTCGTTGGGCAAAGCATCGCTTTTTCATGAGGGACTTGTTGCTTAGGTCTCTGTTCCAAAAACCAGCTCCTGATAATCTTTTTAACTGCTGTTTTCTGTCTCAGGGTTTGGAGGGAGGAAGGGAGAAAGAGGTGAGGCTGACATAGGATACAAGAGAACCCAGGACTGGAGTCGGTCAGGCAGCATGCATGAGCTACCAGGCAGAAGGAGGAGGGGATGTGTGTCACCAAGGTCTGGCTTCTTAAAGGTGGAAGCATTAATGGAATTGTACTTCATGTGCCATTCAGCTGGTTGGTGCCCCTCTAATGTTAACTTTTAACCCCTTTGAAGAAGGTTTGGATAGAGGAGAAAGAAATCTCGAAGTTCTTAAGCTCCTGTGTGCTTTGTGAAGAAAGGTATGGAGAAAGGGTGTTCTCTGAACTGTCCCTGATGTTCATGAGTATTATCCCTTCATAGGCCCTGGTAAGCACAGGATTCCAATAAGACAAAGAGAGACAAACACACACACACACACACACTAAAAAGGACTTGGCCTTCCCTGAGTCATGGGAAATCAATCTTGGTTCTTCAGCTCACAGAAACTTTGGGTGGCTCAGTTGAAAATGAGGAGGAGAAAAATGAATAGCAGAAAATGAAAGCAAGAAGGAAGAAACATACAAAACCAGAAACTGATCCAAGTGAGGAGAATATTTTGGATATCAGAATAGGTAAAGTGTTTTCCATTGGAAGGGACTGGCAGCTCTGGGCTTCTCCTGCATGTTCTCAGCTCACACCTTTTCCTGGTGAGAACAGCAATTGTGCCAGTTCTCCATGGGCTGGCATTGCAGGGGATAAGGATGCTTGTCTCTACCACAGATCTGTGTAAGTCAGCTGGACAAATGTCTTTGAGGAGGAGGCAGTTCATACCCTATCTGCCTCTTTGCTGCTCCATCCTTATCTACCTCACTGTCACTGCACTACCTTGAGAGGTCTGAGGCTCTTTCTCAGATAAATGTTTTCTTAAGGTCTGGTAGAAGACTGTGCTTGACATCTGTGAGTTCCTGCATGGAGCCAGGCAGGGCATACCTGGCTGGAGGCAGCTGTTTTCAAACACGCTCTGCCCTTGGGCTGTTCTCTCATGGTGACTGTTGTATCTGTGTGATCTTGTCATTGCACCTTCACCCCACTACTTGTTACACTCAGCTCTTCCCAAAATGAGACCCCAGCTCTGTAAGCCAAAGATTTGGTTTAGTCAGTGATTGAAAGGCAAGTAACAGCTGACAGCCCTGACTGAAAGGTATCCCCTGAAAATATTTCTCATCAGAAAATTGACTTTTTTTTTCATTAAATGGAATCTTTCTATAAAGCAGTATCAGTTCTGTAGAATTTTTCTACTTTTTTCTTTAACAAAGTATTTTTCACCATTTCGGTTTTCTTTCCCCTTTTGGTAATTTGAAAATTCTTTATGTCGTTCAGTTTAAAACAGGAAAAGTCCTACAGAAATGTTTGCCTGACAGAAATTCTTCACTTTTTTGTTACTTTGGGCTGTAGAACAGTGAATATGTCACAGCTGCTCCCAGAGTAACACTGGCCACTCAAAAATGAGCTCACCTTCTCTTAGCCAGTCATGTGCTCCAAGTAAATGAATGAGGCCACTAGTTTAATTGAGCTCTGTGTGGTTTTGAGGGGATTGTTTTTGGGTTTGTGGGCTCAAATCCTCCTTTGGACTGCAAGACATTTGAGTTTTGCATTTCTTCTGAGTTTAAATCAGTACCCTGGAAAGGAGGAAGGCAAAGGTGGAAGGGAAGGGATATGGCAGAGGATGGGAGGGGAGGGGACAAGAAGGAGAAGGTGAGCATGTGTGGGAACTTCAATGCCAGTTTCATGATTCCTCCAGCTTGACTTTTAAGGGATCAAGTCTTCCAATTCTTACAGGATGGTCCCTGAGGCCATGTTAAGTCACCCTTGCAATTACTGTCTTTAAACAGAAAATTTGGAGTGCTTTAAGAGCATATTCCCTCATATTAAGAGACAGTACAGATATGAAGCAGTGTGCTCCAGTGAGCTGGAGTTAACTCCCCATTTTTCCACCTCTGTGACTCTGGTACCAATCTCTGGTAATTTTGCTTTAGCAGCTCGGCTGCGGCGCGTTAACTTCTGCTCTGTGAGGTGAGAATACGGGTATTGCTGCGGACCACGGCGCTCCCGCAGCTGTGCTGAGCTGGGAGGGGCTGCAGCTCTCCCCACATGTCAGACAGAAGTGTTTCAGGCTAAGCCTTTATGATAAATTAGGGAATGTGGTCAGCCAGAAACAGCCGGAGCACTGTTTTATTAATCTGCGGGTGGATAACAATAAAAATGATGAAAGATCTAATCAGCTACATTATTACCTGGAGGTTGGTGGGGCCAGGAGAGAAAAGGGGTGTGTGGGTGATGTTGATGCTGGGGAGAGTTCAAAGACAGGGAGAGGCAAGAGCATTCTCTTCAAGCACTGTCAGGCAGTGAAAGGGAGGGGTGAAAAACCTTGCTAGAGATGATACCTTCAAAATTTTAGCCTTCAGCACCCCTTTCTCATTTGCCATTTTACAGCTTTGTAAATCTGGGATGCTTCTTAGCAGACAAGTTGCCCATTAGTGCCTGATGCTCCCTGACTCGGTTGCACCTTCCTCCAGTTCCCTTGGGCAAGGCCATGCTGGGACACCAACAAGACATTCCCTTCATCTCTGGCAGAAGGTGGGGAGATGCCCCTTTTCTGTACTGCATTCATCTGGTGTGTCTTTAAATTTTTCTGCAATACTTAGGAGACTTTGGTGATAGAAATTAGAGGGGTGGGCAACTCAGTCCCCTTTGTCATTCATTGTTAGCTGGAGGGGTGTTGCACACAGTGAGTGGGATGCTTATGGTGGTGGATAAAGCCTTTTGTGCATTCTCAGTGTCCCTTTTCAAATTAGGTACTTTTCTCTTTCTTTTGGTGCAGTCAGGTAAACACAATACAGGAGAGTCCTGTCTAAGGACCTGGATATGGAAGAACTGGAAGGCTCCAAGTCTCCATTAAAGCTTTGATTTGGCAGCATCACAAAGTCTTGCAGTCAACATATCTGTATGCAAATGCATTATGGACAGATAAAGAGCCTCTGTTCTTCTCTCTCTGTCATATTTTGCGTATTATTTGCTTACAATTCATGTCTGTCTCTTAGTCTCTGTGGTAAAAGCATATTGAGGAAAGTCATCTCCTTTCCCAGCAATTTTCTCAGCTTCTCTTGATCATTAACATGCTGGAAACCACTTGAAAGAAACACTGCAATTTTTTAAGGGATTTTATTCATTTATTCATCAAGGTTAAGGACCCTGAAAAACTGCTGTCTACATCTTTTAGCACTTACTTCTTTCAAATCTCATATACATTATAGTCCTCAATCTGGAGTTCTCTTTTGCTGTGAGGTTTTCTCTGCCCGTATCTTCTGTTGCAGTCTGAATATACAATAAACCCCTTTAAAATTAGTTATACTGCTACAGTTGTCAGGAGAACTCAAGTAATCTGACGAATTTAGTAAGAATTCCAGGCTGTGAAACAGACACAATGAAATTCTCTCCTTCAGCCTTCTTGCCTCATTATTAAACCTTCAGTTTATAGTGTGCAGACAGTCGTGCACTATAATTGAGGTTGAATTGCCATTCTCATTATAAATCCCCTTTTCTCGCGTGCTCATAACTTCAACCAACACATGGGCTGAAACTGTGTGCTCTCACTTTCAGCCCACAGTAGAATATTTAACTCCATGATCTATGGGCTTTAGCTCTGCTGCCATGGTCTGCTGCCCCATATATTTCACCATAACAGGAGCTTCTCTCGAGGTTAAAATACAAAAGTTGAGCATTAGCAGGTGTGCCTGGCTTAGGCACCAGACTTGCATCTGTATTTTAGGTAGCTGGTGCCCTAGAGGGGGCAGTGGCATTTGCTAGCCAGCTATCTGAGAGGGTGGTTTTTTTCAAGACCCTATCTGACAATTTCAGTAAAAGTTGTCTCTCTGAAGCCTTGAAATGGAGCTGTTCTGCCCCACTGGCTGAGCAGGAATTTAGATGCTTCCTTCATTCACTGCCTGGAACTTAGGTACAGGTGAGGTCCAGCAAAAATATCCCCCTGCTTCCTTCTTCTGTGAAGGTGAGGTCTGTGAGCCTGGTCTGAACCTCAGCAGGGGATCCAAAACTGTTGACTGGATCCACTGGGACTCTGAGCAACTCTGTCAAGTCCCCAACACCAGGAGCAAGGACCTCCTTTCCTTTCTGTATTTACGTGTTCTGACTCCTCTCTGCTTTTCTGCCAACTCCGGCGTGTGGAGGGAAGCTCTTGGATGCAGTTTCACACACCTTGGTATCGAATCCTCTGAGAAAGGGTCAGTTCAGGTGGGCAGTTCAATGTTGCATCTCGGTCTGCAGCCAAGAAGAGCAGAAGGGAGCAGCCTCATGGCTGCAGCACTCAGGGAGGAAGCGAAGGTTTGGGGTTTGGACCTCGGTTCTGGTCTTTGTCACAGATTTTGTGCATGCAATCTGATGGTGCAGTCAGTTCTGACGACTAGAGCTCTGCTGACCCACAGTGATGATCTCGGGCTCAGATGTTGGTATTGGCAGCTAGATGGGATCATTTCCACTATAACAATGCTTGAAGTGATGCCTGCAATGAAATAAAACAGAATATCTACAGACAGACCATGCTGCAGTGTCCTGGGCACATGCCCACTCTGTGTCTTGTCCACTCTCCACAGGCAGAGGAAGAGTTCCCCTGCCCAGCTTCAGCACAGTGACTTCTCCAAAGGTGCTTCATGGAGAAGACTCAGAGCTGAGCTTTGATAGAAACTCTTACTCAGAGTTTGTGGAGAGGAGTGAAACGTGAAGGAAAAAGACACACTAGCATTTGTCAAAAAACCCGAGCCAAAAGGATTTATGTCAAGGCTTGGTTGTTTGGTTGCTGTTTTTTTTTTGTTGGGTTGTTTTTTTTTCCCCTCATGTATTTGTAATGGGGAGGAGGAGGTGGAGGAAAGACTTTTGCTTGAAAAGGAATTTGTCGGATTGGGAAGTATGAGGCAGAGAAACAAATGACATCTTACAGCCAGGGGAACCACGGACCAAGACCAGTCCTGTCTGAAGACAGCTGGCGTAGGGGAGTGTTTTTGATGCCTGCTGTCACAGAGGCCGTGGCTCTTCACTAAATCCCTTTCTCTGCCCTCACTGCCATGGTCCAACACCTGCTCAGGGAGCAGACAGAAGCAGTGAGGGAAGGTGCTGCCATTTATCCCCCCCAGTTTATTACCAACCCTTCATTCCTGCAGCAGAGGGGGAAACCTCTGCCTGTCTCCAGGGGTCTAGCGTCTCATCAGTTTTCCTTGGCCAGCGCTCCAGACTCCCCTCCATCCCCCCGTGATGTGTGAGGGTGCCTGTGGCAGGGGCTGAGGATGCAGGAGCACGTGGCAGGACCTGAGGACACCATGGCAGTGTTTGTAGAGCTCATCTGCCACTGCCTGAATCCCTGTTCTCCTCCAGGCGAACAGCTCAGCTTTCTCACACCTCTCCCCCACTTTCTTTGCTCTCCAAGCACTACTTGTGGGAGTTGAAAGTGAAGTGACAGAGCCCGAGGGAAAGGGGAAAATACAGTCTGTGTCTCTGAAAATGTAAAAGGGACCCTTCTGTGTATTTTGTTCCTCTCCTGATACTCATCCCTGTCCCCAGCTGAACCGCTGTGACCAACTGCACTGAGAATTTTGCTCCAAAATTGCAGTGGAGATGAGAAAAAAGCTAAGGGTGGGGGGGAAGGAAAGTGACTTCTATGCTGCTAGCATGGGGGATTTTCTTTGACGTAAACTTTATTTTTGGTGACAAGGTTTAACATCTTCCTTAATGCTGTTTCCTGCATTTCAGGTCCACTCACTCTCTGGAAGCTGGTGGTGTTCCCCTGTGTGGTACGTGCAGGTTTTGTGATGGTGTCAGGCATCCTGGCATTTAGGCAAAGCACTTTCTAGCGCTGTTTCCCTCCCTCACAGTGGCAGGAGGGGCTGGGCAGGAGCTCTCCAGGCTGCCCTGTATCACCAGGCTTAGCAGCTCCTTTCGAATCCTTTCCTTAAGAAGTACTTCTGGCAATCACCGTCCACGTGTGCTTGGGCTGGACAGAGTTTTAAGAAGCAGGTTGTGTGGAATAAGGTAGCTCTGAGCTTTGCTGACAGAGTTATCCCTAGGAACCATGTGAAGGTTTTCTGCAGCCACCAGAGCTGTTCTGAATTTTTAATGAATTTGAAAAATCATGCCTCCAGCTCGGTCTGTTCCGGAGACAGTGTGTAACAAAGAATCACCTCCAGTGAACGCCCTGCCCAGAAAATGAGTATAGGGTGTTTTGGGTAAGTCCAAGTTTGTCTCTATTCAAACACGGTTGCTAAGAAAATTCTGCTGCTCTCCAGTTTTGACCATCTGATGAAAGCTTACATGCAAGACAACTAAGGACACACATTTTAGGCTGAGTGGTTGGCTAGATTTGTGTATAAATTTATAGGTGTGGGGATATAAGAAATATATGGAGATATGTGTCAGCATAAAAGACAAAAATTCCCGTGGAATTTTGCTCACCCATCTCCACCTCATTATTATATTCCTCTGATTCAGCCTTCCTCTAACGAACTAACCATCCTCTGTAGAACCGTGGTAGCAAACAGGAGGGCAACACCAAGTGTGTGTTGTCTGTCAGGCACCATCACTGAGTTGACCCGAGGAGTTGGAATGTATTGGTTTTGTTCTTGTTGTTGTTCCTCGGTGGTGTTTTTAAGCTTTGTGGGCAACACCATTTTGTCCCCCTTCCTGAAGTGAAGGGTTTTAGGCACACACAGAGTGTGAGCACTCAGATTATGACCACTGGAGAAGGACAAATGTTTCCTGCTGAAATATTTTTCACAGAGGTCCATCTTGAGTCCTTCTCTATCCTTCAACTCCTTTGTAATCACTAGTAAGAAAAAGCATTTAATTTTGAGCTTGCTGGACTTAAAGGACTTCATTATTGGTTGTACATGTCAAGGTCTGTGTGAAGTGCTGCAGTACCTGACAAGACTCAGTTTGTGTGAGCCATTCTTCCATCCTCCCATCCTCTGCCATTGGTTCTTTTCCTTCACCAAGCACCATTTCCCATGAAATACTGAAATATCTTGCTAGCTAGCAACTTTTCTGTCAAGTTTTCCTGCTTTTGATTGAACAGTTTTCTCCATTAAAAGTTTATATGTTTTCAATATTTTGGCCCCATCTGGGCTGAAAAATGTAGATTTTGCAGGCTGGACTTTGTTTTTTTTTTCCCAGTGTGGTCTGCTATGGAGATGTGTGGGAGATTTGGCTCCTTCCTTCTTTCTCGGCAAAGTTCAAGTAGGTCAAATGCTACCATCAATGTTCTAACGTTATCTTTACTCCTTCAAATCCCCACTAGCCTCCTGGACTTGACTTTACAAGTCCTTTCATGTCACTTCAGACTGTAGTAGGAGGAAGTGAAAATTACGGGCCACAGGCAGGGTTCCAAAAAGTGCTCTCTCTCTCTCTCAGAAAGGGGCTGGCATCTTTCCACGGGCCTTCATTGTATTTTATAGCCATACTACAGTATTTAACAGCATAATTTAGTAAGTGTCGGTACTCTGTCGTGGAGTGTGGAGAAACTGTCTTATTCAACCCCTGGCGACGTGCGCCGATTCAAATAATGCACCGTGAGGTAAAGTTAATGTTTTCTGGAACAGGAATCGGAGTCAGAAATGCCCTTTTTGGCCATCAGCATAAATATTGTTGTCATCTTGGTCAGCAAGCAGAATTCAAAACCTTTTGCCCTTAAAAGGTGATTCTCTCTCATGTTTTAATTAATCCCTCACCAATATATGAAATAATTAAAATCAAAGTCCTTGCCAAAGTATATCCTAAAAGTATCTGCAGAAGACCTACAGCAACACAAAATCTTGGTGAAACTGCTTCTCACCCTTTTGACTACGGTGCCTCTTCATTCCTTGTGTGCTTTTAATGCTTGGGGGAAGATGGGTCTGGCTGGGATCCTAGATTGCCATCTGATTTAGGGATGGGAAAACAATGACTCTTCTGGGCTGTCACAGAGACCATTTCATGTTTACCTCGGCTGTGCAGCTGCCATCTGTGTCTTACTTTGATTACCAGGGAGGTCAGCTGTCAAATGGAGTAGGAGGAGGCAAGAGTTGCAAAGGAAGCTGATCAGATATCACCTTCTGAAGAGATTTTAATATATTCTCCAGACCAGAAAACTGCAACCGTCCATCATAATTTCTATTGGCCTTACCAGACTCTGTACTCAGATAAAAAAACCCCAAACAACCCAAACAGCAAATCCATGTAAAATCATTCATCACCCTTTCAGTCACAATGTCAGGCCCTTCCTGCAGAACTGGTGCAGTTTGGTTTATGCTGTATTGATTTCTGACCTGTAGCCAGGTTTAAGCTGAAGTTTCCTCTGCTTGTCAGCCAAGGAGCGGTGGGAGTTCCCTTAGTTTAGAGCTGAGTTGTGCTTGGGATTGTGCCTGGAATGCGTAAGTAGCTCACAGATGGTACAGGTGGACTTGGCCTGGTGAGGACAACCAGTGATGGGTTATCCAGGGTACATCTGGGAAACCACCTGTTCTCCACTGGGTGGGACTGGAGCTGCTGTGTGGGGCAGAGTAGTTCCTCATAATGTGCACTGAAGCCCTGGTCCCTCTGCATACCCCAACATTTCTTTGGGTGAGTGCTTTTGTGCTCACCACTCATCCTACCCACACTGGTTTTCCTGGAAGAGAAACTCAGTCCAAAAGGAGATGCAGCAAACCCCAGTCCATCGTCCAGGCTGGACAATGGTGAGGAGAGGGGCTGCACTGGGTGCCTGTCCCACAGCATAGGTATGACTGTGGTCATACAAATTTACCTGTGTAGCCTTTAATAGCTTTATTTCATGAGAATAACAAGGGACATACTCAGAAGGCCCAACCTGATTTCAGGAGGAGGCTGGATGAGAAAACCACAGAGGTCCTTCCCATCAGCACTGCCATGATTTGGGCTCTATATCTGCTCTGCTGGGGACGTTCAGAGGGTTGGTGTCTATTGTGGTAACTTATACATCTGTGCACACCTACAGCAACCACAGGACCACAGAATCATGAAACATCCCATGTTGGAAGGTACCTAGAAAGTTCACGTGGTCCAAATTTTCATGGGAAAGGGATCTTAGATGTGATTATCTAGAACCCAGTGCAATACAATGGCATCTTGAAAACCTCCAGTGATGGGCACTCTACCACATCCCTGGGGAGGTTGTTCCCGTGATTGACAGTTTGCACTGTAAAAAATGTCTTTCTTATGTTGAGAAGAAACTTTTCCCAGTGCAACTTGTGCTTGTTCTCCTTTGTCTTCTCCTGTGGCTCCTTGTGAAGAGTGTCTGTCCTCTTTGTAACCACTCTAAATTAATATCATAATTCCTCTCTAGCCTTCACCTGAAATGGTCAAAGCGGGCAGGGTTGTGTTGTAACAAGAATGAGCTAGCTGGGCAATGGACTCTCTATTTTTAGAAGTGTCCTTTGTGAATCTCAAAACCAGTATGAGGCAAAGGCATATGTCATTTCACAAATGGGTAAAGTGAAGTGATGCAACCCAGAAACGGTGCTGAGCAGCACAGCCACAGGCTAAGCACTGGTCCATAACCTCCTCTCAAGATGGCATGTGGCTTGGTAACTGTCCAGCTTCACCATCTGCAGAGACTGAAACTCAATTGCTGTTAACGAGAATGAAATTATGGCGATATTAGCATAATTAAAATGAGAAGAATCCTAGTTCAGGGATGATTGATACCCATGGAAAGCTTTGGATGGAGGCAGAAAAGGCAGGTCCAAGACTGTTGGCTCAGATGTTATTTACCTGCATGATTTCTCCAGGTATGGGAGGAAATGTCCTCAAAAAAACAAGAAAGAAAAAGACAAAAAAAAAAAAGCTTAATGTGGCTAGTGACTGGTATTAAATAAATGATGCATGTTGGCAGAGCGATAGATGAGAATAGCGGAAAACACATTGTGAAAGGAACCAGAAGAATTGCTGTCATAAATCTCCCCAAACTATTCCAGTCTGAGAGAGGCTTGAAACTAAGCAGGTTACTAGGAGCATAAGGAAGGGGGCTTTAGGAGAAACCCATGGCCCTGTAGGTTCATTGACACAAGTTTTGCTTGTGTGTCCACCCTCTTAGAAGAGGAGGAATGGATGGCCAGGGAAAGGAAATGGTGGTGGAAGTGTGACATTGCCACTTGGGTTGTTTGTCTCTTGGGTTTTATTTTTTATTTGAGGCAGGTTAAAAGAGCTCCAGGTGTTCTCTCTAGAAAGAAAGAGATTAGAAGGCAACATTAATCAAGTTTACAACATATTCAAACAAGTAGATAAAGAGGAAAGAAAAAAATACCCTGAAATGCTTTTGTAATGAATGCATATTTTAGCTGAAGAATTCACAGGGGTCGACATGTATGTATGCAAAACTAGGGTTAGAAGACAAAGTGGGATTATTTTCAAAGCTCATAAATAATTTAACTGTTGGAAGAAAAATGCAGAGGTTTCTGTTGATCTTATTGCCAAAGAAATGACTTTAGGCCTGATAAAGCAAGGGGCTAAAGGTGTTTTCACACAGAAGAATGACAGAGCATAGCTGTTTGTCTATTACAGCTTGTCACACCAGTCGTGGATTTTATTGGGTAAAAGATGGGCATGTTGGGACAGGATATTCTGGCTCCTTTGACACACTAAAATTGCAGTTTCTTGTTGACTTTTGTAAGGTGTTCACTGAAAACAGTTGTAAATGTTCCTATTAACTTATTTTGCTGCAGAAAGAGGCCATTGCTGAATGCTTTTGACAGCCCCACTTGGAAAGACATGGGAGGAGCTTTACAAAGGACCAGCCACAGGAAAAATTTGTGGAGCAGTGTGCCCTCTTCATTTGTTTTTTCAGTTACCATGAAAATCGTGCCACTCCAGAGTGACCATGGCAGGTCATATAAGACCCTTGTGCTCTGTTTAGCATGTGCAGTGCTGCAAGCCACCCTCACACCCGCTCAGTCTCCATACCAGTCACATTGTACAGTTTAGTCATGCAGCAAAATGGCTGAAGGTCTCAAAGTCTCTGTTCTGTATCATTTCTGTTCTTGCCATGTGATGCTGTCCAGTAACTATCCCTCTGGCGTGAATTCTGTTTTTGTCCCTGTTCTATATTTGTCTTTGAATTTACATTTCCAGAGAGTGGGAGAAATGGGATTAACGCCCCTTGAATCCTGCTTTCCTGTGAACCTGTGGTCTCTTGGCCTTAACTCACATCAAGCCTGTTGTCTGGGAGTTGCTGCCGCTCAGCTCAGGGTGCACAGAAACACCAACACTTCTCTCCTGAGTGGAGAACCTGACCACGTGCACTCTCTGAGGCTGTTTCAGATGGTGAGTACAAACCATGGCTTATCTGTTTCACTTCCTGCTCCACTCGGCTTCTCTCAGCCACTACCTCCCTGATGAGATTTACTGGTTTCCATCTGCACAGGAGCTGTTTCCTAATTTAGCCAGGTGTGATGCTTGGCCATGACCATCCACCCGTCACCTGTGGGACAGGCGAGGCGGCTCTGTGTGCTCAGGCCCTGGAGGACCAACCATGGGGAAGTGGCATCTCACACATTTCCTGGGTCCCCAGCTGAAAGTGCAAGAAAAAAGCACCATCTGGGCTCATGAGCAGTGATAGGCACCCCTCAGATCCAGGACCATCAAAGATTTCATGTGACCCAGGGTAGAGTCCGGTCAGGCCAAGTTTGTCCTCTTAGCCCAGCTGCAGAGCTCTGCCTGCTGTTCTGCACCATTTGTGATTTGTGGGGAGGGAATACTCCTTTAAATGCATGAAAACCTGTCCTAAAATTTGGCATTTGGTTGTATCCATCCCTCCATGGAAGGAAAAATTCCCCAGTCTCCTATTAAACTGGATTTGAACTGTAAGTCTTTCAGGCAAATGTGTTGCTTTATGTGGATTCCTTACTTCTAGAAAAAATAAAACACCTTAAATGTCCAGTATTTCACTCAAACTCAGCTTCCTCCCAGCACTGCAAAAGCTTAGTAATCAAGGAGAGAAAATATTTACTTAGTAAAGCTTTAAGATCAGGCTTTTGGTCTGGAAACAGAAAGGTGTAAATAAGCCAGAGACAGGACAACTCCTGCTTAAGCTACAGAGCTTAATCTGCAGAGCCAGGTAGCTCTCTAGCTCTTTATCCAGTTTTGGCTCGGGTTGTTCCATTCAGCCCAGAACAGAACAGGATTTTTGACGGAGTGGGATGCTTAGGCTGGGCAGAGGAGCCTGATAACTGTTCCCACACACAGGGCCAGCCTGCTCTCCTCAGTCTTCTGTGTGCCTCAGTCTAAATCTTTTGTTTCTTCTCTTATCCTATACTTGGCTGCTTGCTGCTTATCAGCTGTCAGAGTTGTGAACAGGGACTCGGTCCCTCTTTGGTATTTGGGCCCTGGAGCACAATTAGAGGTGTTCTGGATAGCTGTCCCTTGGGGTTAGAGTTGGGTCTAGAGGGGAAAGTGTCTCATATCAGTCTCCTGGTTGCCAGTCCTCAAACCAAACCAAAACAGCCTGCACCCCAGAGCCAACCCTGCTGCACTTGTGTGAAATGTGGTGCAAAGCGTAGTTTGATGGTTGTTGTGAGAAATACGTGTGGTCCTACATGCTCTGGGGTTGCTACAGGAAGCAGCAGTAACAGAATAAGCCAAGTGGAAGGAGTTAAAACAAGGATAAGTTGGGCTGACACTTTTCATCTGTGCTTGTGTGCCATTGTAACAGTGGCTGGGGGCTTCTATTGGCTTGGCTTAAAAAAGACATTACTAATGTCTAACGCTTGATGACAGATGGTTCACCAATGCTGCTGGGCCCATTGTCTCACTTAATAGCTCTTTGTTCTAGCTGAAAGAAGGTAATCTTTTCTTGTAGGAGTTGGTAGGAGGATCTGTGTACAACATGCCTTCTGACAACCGTTGCAGTTTTGGAGCCTGTTCTGCAGCTCGCTGAAGCGGAATCATCTCTCTTACCCTCTGTAGGAGGGACTCACAAAGGAGGCATCACAGTCATGATGCCTAATTTGTGGGTGTTTTGCTATCTGGTAGGACTCACCACACTGAATTAGGCAATTGCGTTCTCTGTGCTGTGTATGGAAGAAAATAAAATACGTGATCCGATCTGCCTCAAAGGGTGAGGAGAAGTTTAGGGTTTCTCCCTCTCTTGGAGGGGAGACGCACCCATTTTTGGGATGTCATGCTGCGGCTCCCCACTGGGGAGAGTTAACCCACCCACTCACCAGCTGACTGCAAACCTGCATGTTTGTGTCTCTTCTTTTTGAGCAACCCGGCAATGGTTATACCCCAAGAAAATGCCACGAGGAGCAGACTAAGGTGAGAGTTGGTGTCCTGTACAATGTATATCATATTCAGGAGTGGTGTTAGGAGCCTGGGTCTCCTAGGAGAGGTTATGGAGTCACTCACTCTCTGATTCCATTTCTATTTCCACCTTTTTAAACATTCCATTTCTATTTTCACCTTTAAAGACAAGGCAGATCAACGAGGGGAGTTGTGAATATCTCCCTAGACTGCCCTACCATTTTATAATCAGGGCCATCTTCTGTGTCACAGGAGTCTCAGGGGGCAAACTTCATCAGGATGGGGAGGAATCTGAACCTGCTCTTCTTGTGTCTCATGTGAACG
>QWTY01015132.1:0-28586 GCA_008033365.1 Pseudorectes ferrugineus | reverse complement strand
TGTTGTCAAAGGAATCTCTTTTGTTCCTAACTTGCTGTGGGCATATGTCACTTGCACAACCTACAGACTGCTTTGATTTTGAAGCAAGGTGAAAGAATGCACTGTGGAATTTAGCTGTGGTATCACAGTCTTGTGCAGTGAAGATACTATCAGCACCAAGGCAACGTGAGACTTGTCAGTCACTTTCCTGGACAAGAGTTGATAGTAGCTGTAGGTTCCCCCTACTTATCCTGTATGGAATCTACATTCCTTCATATGGAGGAATCTACAATATTCCTAAGCATCCAGAACTAAGCTAGTGCCTATGTTAGTGCTGTAACCCTCTGATAAAATATTACTCGTTCAACCCGAAAGCCCCACATCCTGATTTAATTAATTGTGTCTGTTTAAAAGCAATAGGACAGATGTCTATGTATTTTCTGCTCTTTTCTAAACTGTGGTCAGTTCTCAATGAAAGCATCCCTAAGGCAGTACTCTGTATCTCAGACTTGTTTATAAACAGAGTTCGAACACATGCTTTTTCTGCCTTTTCAGTTTTTAAATAAAGACATAATTCATGTCTCTCAAAGTAAGGGGATTATATACAAAATTGGCAGTGCTTGACTTTAGGGGCTGGTGCAGACCTGATTCCCCAGACATCCAGATCAGGAATAGCTGTAGCACAACACGACTCCCTTCTAGCCTGCGGACCCTTCTTCATGATGTATGCCAGGGAGCTGAGGAATTGTGCAAGTCTTACCTCCGTCTGGGATACAGCTATGGGTTTCTGCCGTGACTTGTTTACAGGCACAGGAGCCAACTGTGATCGTGCAGTGTAGGGACAGCAGCAGCTTGGAGCCTCAGGGTAGTGTCATGGTTTTCATCATCCGACACACAGAGAGTAGAGATGCAAGTTCCAGTGGGTAAGCTGGTGCTAAAATCTTCTTGAATGTGATGTCTTCCCCACCTGTTTGTTCTCTCTCTCAAGGCTTATTAATGAATCATTAATAAGTCAGTGAAGAGGGAACAAAGAGCCTTCCAAATGAATTATACATTGGTGATGTGAGGGCGTCTGTTTAGATGGATGATACCAGTTTACATTGGATTTGCATTTGCTGTAAGGCTGTCTCTTTTCATTGGTAACTTTCCTAAACTTTCTTTCTCACCACTGATGCTTCGCTCTCCACAGTGAAGAAATGTTTTTCTGCTAACGTTTGTGGATGGGTGAGTGGGAACCATGTGATCAGCACCATTAGACACAAGGGGTTTCTAGGCACAAGATTTCTGACTTTCAAATGTGAAGAGGAGAGCAGATGGGCTTCTTTTTATGTGTAAGTGTAATAGGATCACCGAGTGGCAGTATTATGGATGCAAAGTGCTGTGTAGCGGTAACAAAATCAGATTGCTAACTGTAGAGAAAATAAATATTGAAGTAAACTACAGGAGAGATAAGACATTGTTAGGGAGTTGAATTCTCTTCTCCAATATTCATATTCAGTCCCCGTGACCTCGGTAGGGGACCTTTCATGCTTGTCTGGCTTTATTTTAGACAGATTTATTTTTTTTACCGGATGAAACATGGAATATATTCATGTAAAAATAGATTGCAATCATGTAAAATGCATTGCAATAATATTATTTAGGTTACAAAATCAACTTCTCAGAAGTTCAGGGATGGAAACTTTACACTCAGTCTGAGAATTTATTTCATCTGCTTTCATGTTTAACTTGTGAAGTGAGTGAGTTAGAAGTTCAGTGTAAAAACATATGATTGTGTCATCAGAGGTTCTAATGTGCATTCCAATGAGTAAATTAGACATTAAGCAGTGCTTGCGAATCATAATTTCATTGTTAGCAGTATAAATGGTGTTCTGTTTAGTTTTAGTACCGTCTTCTGTGTGTTGTCATTTAAATTTTACTTAGGGGAGAGGTTATTTTATGTACCATATTGTTATAAACGAAATTTGAACCCGTAGTGTTTTGTTTTGTCTTCAGTGGCTTCAGCTACAGGGCTGACAAGCCAGCTGCAGGACAATGTTTATTCCCTAGAAGATTGTTGAAGTGCTGGTATCATGTGATAGACATACAAGGGAGGAGAGATGGATTTAAGTTGCCATCTTGTCCCCAGTGTTGAGGTGAGGCGTTGCTAGTGTTGGCTGCTGTAGCCGTGATCTGGGGTTGATGGTGATGGCTGAGTTTCTGACTGGTCTGTCTTTCTCTCTTTACCTGCAGTTTGAGGGAGCTACTGCTTTAGAACTGAAATAAGATGCTGGGTCCTGGGAACACCAGCTCAGATGTGCAATTTGGGGGTTTTGTGCCTCTCTCTGTTGCAGTTAGAGTTAGAGAAGTTCGGGTTCTCTCATGCCATCAGGTACATGGGATGCCAGTGGTAGGTGCTGGGTCTGGAAGGCGATAGGAACATTTCCTCTAGCCTAGCCTGGTTCCCCTTGACTTAACCAGCTCTTCAGCATCCCCATCCAGTGCTATGAGGGGGTTGTAGGCTTGGGACATCAAAATGCTGAGAGGTCTAGGCAGGCCAGTGTTTTTCCTGGGAAGTACAGGTGAGGCGAAGTCATGCTTTTGAATCCAGAGGCACCAAAGCAAGGTACTTCCACAAAAGGAGGGATCTCTTCCTGGGAACAGTAAAGACCTGTGGAGTGCACTAGGCAGCTTAAAATAGGGATTAATCATCTTACTTACTGACATTTCATCACCCATCTTTTTGAAAAAAAAATTCTGGCCTTTGAACAAAGGCTTTCCATTGATGTAAATAAAGCCAAAAATGCTGCTGTGGTATATACTCAGGAAAACAGTACTCTTGTAACCCTATAGATAAAATTTTGTACCCTCAAAAGCCAGAATATAAAAAGATAAAGTTTATTCTTTCTCATTTGCATATGTATGTGGCTGAGTTGTCTCCAGAAATTCAGAAATCAG
Organism: Pseudorectes ferrugineus; assembly: GCA_008033365.1. Lineage (NCBI taxonomy): Eukaryota > Metazoa > Chordata > Aves > Passeriformes > Pseudorectes > Pseudorectes ferrugineus. The sequence continues at coordinate 25,670 of QWTY01015132.1, read as the reverse complement.
TGAAAGTTATATTTTTATAATCTTGTGCAAAACTCAGGCTATATTTGAAGAAAGTAAGATTTGAAAGATTAATTTCATGGGTGTAATTCACGAAGTTGAAAGTGAACTAGGAACAATTTATCAGCTATCTTAGCTAACTGTCAACCAATTTTCAGCTTCTGAATATTTTAACTAGCAGGCTGTGTGCTATAGTTATGCTTTCGTGCAGTTTAATTATTTCTTTAGTCTTAAATAGGAAATTAAAGATCTAGTTTTTAAATTGTTATGAACATCATTTTTTTTCCCCCGAAGGATTAATACATCTGAAATTCATGTTTATAGCAGTTTGAAGGAGAGTTAAACACACAAATGTAGTTCCTACTGCAACAGAGTGCAGTTAACCATGCAAACCCAAAAAGGTGACACGGCATTTAAAAAAAATTCAAAATATTTTTTCTATGTCCCTAGAGATTGCAACCTATAGAATAAAAAAAATTAGATTTAAGGTACCTCTTGACTGATTAGATGGCTTGAATTCTACGTATATAAGGATTTTTTGAGTTGTATGTAGCCAAGAAGTCTGATTCATTCAGCAATTTTTGTCTTCTTATAAATCTATGCAAAATAATAAATAGATTCTCCTCATAATTTCAAGAAACACAGCTCTCTGGCTAACTATAGGCAAGGAAAATTCTTTCAGAAAGAAAAACTTTTTAAGGCTCTCAAGTATTTAAAAGCAGGCGAAAAAGCAGAGAAAATGACACTGAAATCTTGTAAATGATTTTGCTTTAAAGCAATCATAGAGTTATTAAAATAAACATAAAAATATTCTCTAAATTTTAAAAGTCAGAAATATCTTCTTGGTCTGTTCCAAATGCATATTTTTTTATATTCAGAAGCAAGAGCAGTCACCTGGGAGATACTGTTCAAAAGTTTTGGGGTGCTACCCTCTCTAACAAATCAAAAGATTTTTTTTTCTGTACTATGTATTAGAAATTCCCAAACTGTATATTCTCAAAAGAAATTTTAATAATTAACTAACTAGTTAGTATTCAGAATAAGATGGTCTTATCTGTTTAAAATTCTTCTCTTGTCTAGATTGTTCGCAACGAAATAGAAATGCATTTAAGATCTGATTTTCACTCTGCCAGCCTAATGTCTTCTACTGTATGTATACACGCCCATTGGCAGAATACATGCAGAATAAGCATTCTAGGGAATCAAACCCTCCTTTAAGTTACTTCAATCCCTTTTACATCATACCTACAAGTAAAATATAAGCCTGCAGAGATTACTGAGGTCCTTGTAAATTTGAAATTTGTGAAGCATTCATTTTAGCTGGTCCTTTTTTGTAGTATAGCTTTCAGATTTGTTCATTTCTTGTCTCAGTTATCTTACTGTGATTAAAAAAAGCAAAACAAATCCATCCAAGGTCAACCCTAAAGCGGGCTCCATCAGCTTTCCCATTCTCATGTTTTCTTGTATTTTGTCTCACAGGTTTTTTTGTGGCAATTTGTTCATATGTTCTATATGGAAAGAATCCCCCAAAACACCTTAAAGATATCAGAGAATGGCTATGAGATGTGCTGGGCACCTGCCCAATCAGAACCCCTCTGAGCCATCACTTATGCTTAATTCACCTTAAAAAGACAGTGCCCTGTGCTCTACCACTTCTCTTTTCCGAACTTTCATTCTGTGCTGCTGTTTGTCTCGATGAGGATTGTAGTGCTGTGTACGTGGGATAGGGCAATGTATCATCCCATAACACCTCCGGCACTTGAGGATTATCTGATCCGTCAGAGGATCAGAGTGTGTCCAAAGAGTGAAGTGGATCTGCACACTCAGACTCTCCCTCTGCTGTCATGAGCCGGTTGCTTGGCTACCGACAGAAAGAGACGGTGCTGGGGGGACAAGTGTAAAACACGCTGTCTTTTTATACACACACATGGACACAGAGGAACTGTGGCAAAGGGATACCATCGTCAGTACAGCACAGGCTACGGCAATATTCAGTGTCAGCAGTCCAGGGCTCAAATGTTGCTGGATCCATGCTATATCACCAGTGGGTGTTGAGTTTTTATTACCTTGTATAGGGTAAGCTCTTACTCTGCCACACTGCCACTGTGAAAAAAAAGGGAAATATATTCCCTTAGAGATAAATTAATGTTTCCAAGTTTCCAAACCATTAGGAGACTCTCCAGATGAGACAAATATTGTTTGAATAGTGTTTAATAGGAAAGACTCAAAGAAAAATATAATTGCCTCTGAGAAGATGTTGTACATTGAAACTTCAGCTTTATTTACTAGCCATATATTTTTTGATTAAAAAATAATAATATGACATTAGGACAACAATATGAGTATATAAAACGTGTATTTTGTGTTAAACAATGTCTTCTGGTCCACAGTAACAGAAAGAATATAAGACAGTTGCAGTGCAACAAATCGAACACAATAAACAAATCTATACTGCACTTCATCTTACAGGACCTGTATCGCCCACTCTCTTCGGATGATATGGATTCAGTAGGAGACTCAGTGTAAAAGAGAAAATGGAACAATGTTTATGGTTTGTGATTTGATGAAGGTTTAACATTTTTACAGAAAATAGCTGCTAATTTACAGTAATAGTGAATCGCACAAAAGAGTTTTGCATATTTAATATTAACAACATGGGGCCAAATTAATTCTAGTGTGTGGGGGTATTTTTTGGCTTTATCACTGCATTTTAATGCAAGAATTTGTAATGAATGAGCCATTGAATATGTCCATCAAATCCAGAACAGCATTGTGCATACTTAAAGGCACAAAGATTGGATAAGGTGAATATAACGCACAAATCCATAGAGGGCACATTTATGAATAGCACTATTTTTATCATCTAAGGTACTGATTATATGTTCTGTTTTTACCATACGTATCTTTATTCATTTTGGTATGAACAGTTAATGAGTACTTTGCTTTTACCAACGAATAGGTAAAATGCAGAGAAGAAAAAACCTGCCATATTAAACTGCTTGCACCACGCTGTCTGATCCCAACACGCACACTTGGAACACTCTAAGTTTAGTCTTTTTTATCTAAATGAAAAGAAAGTGAAGAAATCCTGTGTGGTCACAGGACAAAAGTAAATTCTTTCAAAGCAGTGTTCAAATTCTCTTCACTGCGTTGCCATCTGATGACTGAAAACAGAAGGGTGTTCACAGGCATTATGAATGTTTTACCTAGAAAGAGCTATTAATGCTGATCATCCATGTGTTGCAAGTAAATATGGACAGATTTCTGACCGAGGAAATACGAGGGCCTGCTGGCTAGCAGCGTCATCTGACATACGTATGATGACACCTTTTGGAAAAATATATTTTGCCTGAGAAAGTCATTGATTATTTTCACTTATGTTAAGAACAGGAACATCATTTTTTTACTTGCTATAAGAAGACATTTTGTGCATTTTAAAAAGAAAGCCTACAGAAATGGTGATACTGTAAATCATCCTCCCATTGACCTAATTTTTCTGTTTTTGCAGTATCTAGAGGTGCTCTTTTTGTACAGCATGAATATGCAAAACTCCTTTAGTGTTAAAGTAGGTCGCGCATTATAATCAGTTGCTTAACAAATATCTACTAATTTTTGTTTGTTTTCTGCTGCTTTATTGTGAGAATTTTAGTCTACTTAATTTACATAATAGCATTATTTTCCATCATAAGTTGTATTTAAGCCCGTAGAGTAGTGATCACAGACTTTTGCAGTCTTATACCTTTCCTTTCATTTTCTCAAATACTAATGATTTAAGGATTAGAAATCAGTGTGTTTCTGATTCTCAACAAAAATCTATAGAGATTATATTTTTGAGCTACTTAGTGATGATTTAATATATTTTGAAATCAGGAAAATTTTACTTAATTGAAGAAAGGGTTTAGCTGCCACATGCCAACTTGTAAATGTAGTGAAATAATTCCTTTAGACTGATTTGTCCATAATAAAATTCAGCAGATGGAAAATGTTGGCATGTGATGTTATGGCTTCACTGTATCAACATAATTTTCTTTACAGAGGACATTTGCAAAAAGAAATAAAAAGGCAGCAGAATACAAAACTTACCTTCTCTGTTTCCAATACTTGGTTCCAGTATCACCTGGAGAGAAAGTCATTGATCTGGCAGGTTTGCTGAAGCAGTCAGGTCATTCCCTTTTGAAATGCATGTTTTGCCATTCCTGCTTCAGACTTCAATCTAAAACTGTTCCCAGCCATAAGAACAGTCCATCTTTCACCCCATACCCTACTCCTAAGGCTGCCCTGTTCTAGTGAAAAAGTTCGCAGCTGTGAAGTTACTTGCATTTTCAGCTGTTATGAGGAAATGTCTTTGCAAAATGTATTACTTGATCCTGAGAAATGCGTATTATATAAAGGTGCATTGGGATCTCTTTCCAAAAATTCAGGCAACTTGACCAGATTGAACGAAATACTTACTGACATTTTGAAAATTGTTTTTTCCTGTAAAGAAAATGAATTCCAGGAATTTTATTTTTCCTCCTTTCTCCCATATAGGCTACTGCTCCTTTAGGCAGTTTACTAAGAATGTTTGTTCTGCACAGGGAGCACAGATTGCCAGCAAATCTGAATCCCACAGCTTTGCTTAGCTGTGGAAAAGAAAAATGGACCTTATATCAGTAATTGTTATCATAGTGAGTTCTCAATCAAGACTGTTTTAAAAAAGAATATGCTAGTCCATAACATTTAATCATTTCAACATATGACTTGTATTAAGGGGCTATTCAGGGGGGCAAGACGTATCATTAATATTTCATTTAAGGAATGAAAGTCCCTTAGAGATTGAAAAGGTACACTGTTTATAGACTTTGAGATCCTTTTTTGTGTGGAATGTAATTCCCATTATACATGAGCAGAAATGAAATGTTTCTTTTGAGCAAGACCAGAAGGTTTCAGTTTATGGGTGAAACTGAAATTGTGTTCCTTGATGCTGTAGTTCTGCTTGCAACAGCACAGGTTTTAGTTTTTTCCTAGATTTCATCAACTGCATTAAATAATGGAATAGCTTAAGCAACTTTATAGTGTTTGAACCTCTGATAGTTCTCTGTATGCTGCATTATTTGTGCCTACTCTAAGGTGATTATGATGTAGCTAAAGAGTTTTGTATAGATTGTGAAAGCTTTGCTTCCCTTTGAGCTTTATGAATACTTGTGATTATTTCCCTAATGCTTTCTGCAACTTTGTTTTGTTTTGTTTTTTTAAATCTCTTTTCTTCTTTTGTGCAACAAGCAGTTCACATGTGAAGCACAGAACGTGTATGTTTATATTTACACGCACGCACACACGTACATAGATTAATGGCTTTGGAACCCATGCGCTGTTACGTCACGTTTGTGACTTTAAACAACTGAGTGGGGAAAATGTTTTAACAGGAGGATGCTCGTCTGGTGGGATTCACTACAGCTCTGTTAAAGTCGGTGGAGCTGCACCAACCAGTACTTGCTGAGCAGCTACCCCAGGGAATTCTGTACAATTTTAAGAGATCACATCTACCAAAAAGGGCTAAGTTCAAACTGACCAGAAGTTAGTGGCAAACCCTCTACTGACTCCAAGGTGGGAATAGAACCTTACGCACAAATACATACACACAGACAAAACATTAATCCTAAATTGAAATTTGAAATTCGAAAATTTGAAACGGTATTCTTTTGACATGTTCAGTCTTATGCCTCCTCTTAAACTCTACTTTCTGCAGTGCATTAAGTCATGCAAAATTAGAAGTTCTTTTGTTGAAATCAATGAAATCTTTAACGTTCATTATGGAATGTGAAAATTGCTTTCCAATTTGTGAAATAATTCAGCAACAGCACATTATATTTAGTTATTTTTCTCTTCACAAATCATTTTCACAGGGCATATTTGGATGAAAGATGAAAATTCTGGGATATTAATATTGTGGCTATAAAGGTATATTATAAGAAAGGATATCTAATGTTCAACAGCCTAGAAGAACAACTGGATTGAGATTGTGTGGAGTAAAAATTGAGATAAATAATAGTGTTTTCTTCTGCAGTTTCATAATTCACACTACAGTGTGAACTTTATATGGTGCATTTCTTACAAAAACTGCGCTCTGAATGTAAAATGATTTCACAATAATATAGAAAAGAATCTCTGATCAATTCAAGTTTACTGTTTCTGTCAGAAATGTAGAGAAATGAACAGACAGAAAATCTTTATGGTGCTAAATTACTTCAACACTTGATGAATGCATAGATTAATGTTGTCTGTGCTTTTTCTTGTATCCAATTAATGGTATGCAACCAAATACAAGATTGGTTCTTATTTAATCTTCACTTTCAGTTCTATCTGCTAATGACAAGAGCTTGTAACTATGAGTGATGAAAAGTAACTTTAAGAAGCACAGCCAGCAATACCTTTATGTGCAGAGCAAAGCAAGCAAGTGGTTGTCACCCTCTTTGGAAATGGGTGTGCTTCCCCCAGGAAAGCCCTTCCATCCAGAAAGCAGGGTCTGCCGAGCAGAGCAGGGGCTACTCCGAGCTGTGCTCGCTGCCATGACAATTTTGGCTGGCTCAGTTTGTCCCTCTCCAGCTGGCGGCTGCTCCCAGGCTGGCTGAGCGCCCCGAGTCCCCGCGGCAGGCAGTGGGTCCATAGGTGACACCTGTGTTGTGTCCGCACACGTGAGCGCAGGGCTGAACACACACACGCGGTGCACACGCGCACGTGCTCGTACGCGGTTTTGTGTCTGTGATTGCGCATGGTGATTATACTCGAGTTTGCTTAAATTAACCCTCAGCAGTGAAGTATGAAGAAAGCTGTACTATATTTAGCGTGTACTTGTTGTCTGATGTTATATGGGGTAATTAGGTCGTGGTTTGCCCTGCAATACAGTGTTTTGGAATTTGGACTCTAGTGAAAGAGGAGCTAACAATGTTTGTGCTAAGGCCTCTTCATTTTCTTAGTTGCACTATGATATTGTAAATATTGGCACATTTACAACATAAGTTTAAGATTTTACAAAGTTATGCATACAATTATTTTTTTTAATGAGAAGTGCTTGGATATTTGCTTTTAAAATTATACCATTTTTGTATTAATGTGATGCAGGAAACCAAAAAGAAAGCTGTTGATTTATCAACAAAAAATGTAAAACTTGCAAAATAAACACCGATGAATGTTTTATTTCTTATAATCAGCTGAAGAAAATCACCTTCATTTTTGTGCCATTGGTTCATCATACTGTATTGTACTTGTGTTTCATATTTGACCATGTCATCCTGGTTGCAATTTGTTATTTTGCTAGATTTAACATTAATGTAGATTCTTGTAAGTGATGTAATAAATATATATTAAAAATACACACTGTTCAGAGAGTTTATTTTGGAAACATGATTAACAGGCTTTAACAAAATACTTGCATTTGATATGGCTTGTTCATTTTGGATCGACATTGTCCATCTAACCTTAGTGTAAGCATATGGGATTCATGCATCCTAATGGGTTCCTTTAAAGAGTAGATGCATTCAGTGTCTTTTTTTAGTAATAAACTCCGGGCTTTAGTGTGTAGATATAAAAAATCCTTCAGGGAGGAATTTGGTTTGTAGTGGGTGTTGTGAAGACAGTAAATATAACTACCTTGAATTGCTTATGGGTAACTTTGTGTGCACATGATGGGATAGATTTGAAGTATGAAGTGGGGAATTAGAATATCCAAAGCAAGGTACCAGCTCCCTACCAAAAGCTCAGCCCCAGCAGCACTTCTACTAAGACAAGTATTAGGAAAATATGCTTGTGAAAAGCTAATAGTAATGAAACATACCTGGTGTGTTTTAAAATAAGTACCTAATTTTCTGATACATCTTTCCACTCTTTAAAAATGCATGTCCATAGCCTAGTTTTATTTCTTGTTTGGCAGAGGTGGGGAAAGAGAGATGTCACAGTTTCTGACATGTCATCTGCCAGCCTGATGCTTCAGCTGATATTCATACACTTTCCTGGAGGGAACTGTGGGCCTGATAAAAGTTCTAGTTTTGAAATGCTCTTGGTTGCTGGTAAATAGGTCTGCCTAAAAAAGATGTACACACATAGAAAGCAAACAATATGATAGAAATTGGGAAGAGGGGAAACAAAATAATTGAGGTTTCTGTCTGTACCAAGAAACAGTTAAAAATACCAGGACACCTTTTAAAATGCAATTAATAGTTTAAGGTAAAGTGATTATTTCGCTGTTCCCTTAATTAGGTGGAAGAAATAAGAAACTCCTTTTGGTTGGTGGCTTTTCAATTTTTATTCTGTAGTTGAGTGGAAAATTTTACCTGTGTACAACTTTAGAAGAGGTAAAAGGAAAACTTCACATTGCATCACTGCACATGTAACTTTTTATGTTAACCACAATAAGGATACAGAAATGACAGTAATAACTTCCGATACCATGAATCTGATACTTTTTTTTTAATATCATCAATCTTTTCTGAATGATGCCAAGGGCTGAGTGAGCCTAGAGCTTGAATTATGGCTCAACGTTGGAAGCAGCTGTTAGGAACTAGTGGAGGTTAGATTTAAATTTATTGTTAAATACCATGTAGGAAACTATGTTGGTCTTTCCGAATTGTCTTGTTACACAAATCAAATGAGTGTATAAGCATCCAATGCTGCAGCTTAGTAAGGGGATCTTAATAAAACAAAGTGCTTCAAGCTTGCAAATTTAACTTCAGTCTGTCAGCTCCATTTCCTTGCAAACTCTCCCATTTGTCCCTCTATCCCTCAAAGAAGAAAACCAACACAAGACCTGATAATATGCCAGATAATTGCTTGTGTCATTTGAACTTATCTCTTCTCCAAGCTATGTAAATCCTGAATTGCATAAATGAACAACAAAAACAAAAAAATCACTTGCCTCTGTAGGGCCTCTCTTAAGTCAAGTGTCTAACAAAACAGGGCAGGATGTAGAATTGTGAATAAGTTTTTAAGCAGGTTTGCATACATTTTTTACTGTTCCTTTCCAGATGAAACTGTTTATAAATAAACTTGAATCTGATGTGCCTGTTTAGTGCAGCATCCAAACTGGAAAAGAAAACAATTGCATCATTTCTCTTTCTATACATTGAACTCCATTAGGTTCTATTCTTTCAGCATGAAGATTGTGGATTTCATGTTTCTTCATTAAGTGATTTTTTTTGCCAACTGTGTACTGTTTACATGAAAGCTTTTTCCCCTGTCTCAGCTGGCTGGGCAAAAAAATGTAAGGTTAAACAAAAGAAAATCAAAAACATTTTTCACTAGATGTAGTTGGGAGAGGGAATTTCAGTGTAACCCTTTGCTTCTCTCTAAGTTGAATAATAAAAAGAATCAGTTTATCTTCTTAAAATTTACATCAAAATGTATTACTCTACTGTTTTAAACCAGCTGTCGTCTGCTTTTATCCTCTGGTGATGCACCGTTTTGCTGTTCACTGACTCACTTATTTCTTGCTTGATACTGTTACATATTACAGGAATTTTTTGATCCCTTCAAAGTCTTTCAAAGCTAATACCTGCACTGGATGTCTTTATTTTGCCACTGTTCATGATCATCTTTAGGCAGAGGAACTGAGTCTGTCAGGAAGTCATGACAGCTACCTTGCAAAGGTTTTTTTTCTAAACGGACTGAGCACTAGTATGGGCTCCAAAAGAGGTGAGCGTTGTGGCTTAACCACTTAGTTTTGGTTTTAATGCTATTTTTCCTTACTGAGTTGAACTTCATCTTACACATATTACTGTCATGCTTCTCTTTTTGTGTATTTTTTTTAATTCTGTAGAGTTCTTTGGAATAGAGACAATCTTAGGAGGCATAATTTAAAGACATTAATAATTCCCTTCTCCTGAGCCTCCTTCCTGAACTTACACTTTGTTTACTGATTTTATTCCTCACTTCATTAAGCCCGTTTCTAAAAGAGTAGAACTCTGCCTGAGATCCAAACTTAGCGTTACACCTGTGTGCTTTCCTGTTACTCACATTTCATCCAGATGCTTCCTTCATGCTAGAAAAATACAAAGGATTCTGTTGTTGAGAGACTTTGTAGACTCCACATGTGCTAATAAAGGTTTTGAGAGGTTTAGAAAATAGAATGCAGTGTTTGGGGGTTAAGATTCAGGAATCTGTATTGCACTAACGAACTTCCTAGTCATACTTGTTTAAGTCTCTTTTCATAACTGCTGACACTATAGTCCACAAGAATAATTCCTGCTGTTTAGTGGGATTTTAAGATTAATTTAGGAGAAAGGTAAGTATCAGGACAGAGACATTACAGTAATTTTTATTTTGCTGCTTGTTTTTTCATGGATTTAGCACAGTTTCCACTGAGATACAAACTATTTACCAAACAGTTGCTAGATAAATCTCCCAGCGAGGCATGGCTGAAACTCTATAGCGCTAATGTTTCCATTCACATCAGTGAAGTGTGTGGTGTGCTGGCCATCTGTTATATAAACCTGAATAGGATCTGAAATCCTTACACCAAAGACCTGATTTTTTTATGCCATCGCTTTTATGAAGGCGTGCCATAAAACTGGCCATGTGCTGGCAACCTGTGCAACTGGACCCTTTTAAATCCGTGTAAAAGTGATGACATTCCAAGCACCTCTGCATCTCTTAAAATTAAAACAGCTAATTGCATTAAAGTCTGTGTGTTGAAGAGATTATACTCTTGCTTAGGGTTTGTTTTTCCCCCCTCCCCATCTGCAAAATCCCTGATCGGGTCCACATCTGTGAGAGCAACAGCGTGCACGACAGACTGCCTCACGATTGGCAAGCCAACTGGAAGGAACACGGAGACCCACAAGGATTGCTGGACCCCCAGGGCGTTCAGCTTGTGAGAACAGCGAGCTAATTAAAGTCCAAATAAATGAAATGTCCTTCTAGCTGAAGTAAAGATAAATAAATAAATGCCTGCGTGTTGTTGAAGAGGACTGAATAAAGATGAAAATATTTATGTCATGTTTATCCAGTAATGTCTCTTTAATTGTGAAAGGAGGGCTGCCAGCAGACTTGGTGAATGTATGCAAACGTCCAGTTCCTGATTTATTTTCAATCTGTTGTTTTAATAGGAGGGGTTCAGCAAAGGTAATGAAAAGTATGTTTTTATATATTTTTCAGTAATTATTTAAAGTTTAAAAAGTCTCAGTGTGTATTTTTAGCACATCTTCCTAGCTACTGCTTCCTTGTCACTGGCAAGTTCTGCCTCTGCCTCCATGCCAATGCTTCGCAGGCAGATGTCACCAAAGGGGCTGTATGCTTTGTTTGCAGACCAGTGGTATGGTATATGCTACTAATGCATCTTTTCAGTTCTTCTTCAGTTAACAAATACCATCTTAACCTTCTCATCTTTACATGGTGTCAATAAGAAAAGAAATAGAGCCACTTAAAACATCAGTATGAGATCAATTTTTTCCTTTAAATTTTCTACAGGCCACTTTTTTTCCCAGTCTATTAGACTAAACCTAGATTCAATACATATTTAAGGAGTTTGCTTAAGACATATTTAGGAGTCAATTTAATTTCAGTCATGTGTAGACCACTAAGATTATTTGTATTTAAATTGAAGCACTTGCTAAAGTGCTTTGTTGAAATGGGCCTTTGAAGATGTCTAATTTTGGAAGGACTGAGCAATTGCATTTCTCAGCTAAGCCTTGTTTTAAGGTCCTTTAAAAATTAAGTCCTCAAATGGAAATTTAAGTGTCTCTAGGCACCCATTCTGAGAAGATGTGGCTGCTGAGTTAGCGCTCAATTTTCACATCTCCCATTCTCATAGATGAGAGCAATGACTACAAGACTGTAAAGAAACCATCAGGGTTCTAAAGAAAGCTACAGTGCTGTGCAGTCCGCAGCCTTGACCTAACATCTACTTAAAAGTATAATCTCACTATTTAAAGTGCAAAAAATGAAAAAAAGTAACTGCTTAATAATCTGTTGAAAATCTAGCACTAGCGTTTTTGTGTTTGTACCACTTAAATGTTGTAATGATTCATTCCTGATCGTAAAAGTAACAAATATTAAACATATTTAAATTGTAATTCCTTCCAGAAAATACTGTGGAGTGGGACAATAAGTATGAAATTGGATGCCCGTTCTAGGAAAACAAAAAACCACAGCAGAATGAGTAGAGAGAACATGTTTTTCTGCTTATTTTACAAGCAGGACTGTAAAGGAAACAATTCTCTCATTACATGTGTATAAATATAGGCTCTGAGACTGACTTCTTCAGGCATGAGAACTCCTAGCATTTCCCCGTTACCTTGATCCACATCTGCTCATTTGTTCAAAAATGAACCAGAGGTAAGTTTTCACTGAGATGTCACGCAGAGTTTAGCACAGGAATAGCACAAATATAAACACATCCTGACCATGAAACAAGGGTAGCAATATCTTAGCAAACTGCATTAAATCACTCAGTGCTGACTTCTGTTGTCAAGAGGCAACAAAAACAGTCCAAAAACTGATTAATGCATTCTTCAATTCTGGTCAAACCTCAGAAGAAATACTTGCCTGGATGAAAAGAGGGAGCTGGGGTTGATTAAAGGAAACAAGGGCAGAGAATCTCATGATAGATGGGATGTGCAAGCTCTCAGGATTATTTAGTGAAAAATAGGCCAAGTTCAGACTTTGTCTAAGTCATCTGATCTTAGTTTGTTGTGGGAGAAATTAGAAGTTATTCAGTTCAAATGAACTCAGCATACTGGCCAGCTTTTAAGTCTGCTGACTGCCTTTTCCCTGGCTCTGTACTCAGCAAATATCCAAACTGCTGCAACTTCAGCTACTCTTGCTCCAGTCATCAGCTGGATGTGTTCTGCAGTGTCACGAGAGAGATAATTCCAAAGTATCTGTGTTTAATTTGTAAAGTGGATTGGCACCATGACTGTGGGCATCTAAAAACCTTGCAAACACTAATAAGGAAGTGATAGTGTTTGTTACACGAAATACAGCCTGCAATCTATGTAATATATAGACTGAAGAAGATAATGAAATACGGCAGCACTTTCAACGTGTGAATGATGTAAACCCAAGAAAGTTTTAGTTTTGAAAATCCTCTGAATATTTTTCACTTAATTTGTAATAGGAGGACATGAGGAAATACTCAGTTTGGCTTTAAGTTTGAAGAGCCACCATTACATTTGTAGCTTCTTCTGATTTCCTCTGAAGATAGGAGAATCCTGAAGATGTGTTTGTGTAATCATTACGCACCACAGGATAAAAGTTGCTGGTGAAATCCAGTCCCTCTCAAATGTCTGTGTAGTTGCATCCATCCAGATGCATGATGAAGCAGTTTTCCTGAAGTGCATGCCTGAAGTCCATAGCTAACTGATAGGCATTGATAGGTGCTTTGGAAGGCTTCCCTGGTGACATCCTGCCTCCTATACTTCTGGCATCCAAGGTGGGTGGCTACGAGTTTCCTTCTAGGGACCATAGAGACACCGTCCTCCCCCCATTAGCTGTACAGACAAGCTCAGACAATTGCAGGACAAGCACTTGAAAGAGAGTACAAATACAGTCATTGCCTCAAGTGAGCTACCCCCAATCAAATCCCTTTATGAAACAGCAACCATTATTCACCCTGACATTTTCTTTTGTCCATACATTACCATAATGATTTCTCCCTTCTAGAACAAAACTGGGGAGGATTTCAACAGAGGGAGGTTTGTAAAAGTGAGGAATTCTGCCCATAACAGAGCCAACTACAGACTTAGGTTCCTCTAGTGCCTGCTGGGTTAATAGGGTCTCTGAGAACACGGTCTCCTGCCTGCAGAGGGCGTACGGCTCCTCAGTTTTCCCTGACAAAATGTGTGTGGAATAGGGAGAAACTAATGGAGCATATATTAAAGTATTCCTGCATGCACATTGCTGCACTTGATGGATCAAGGATCTCTCCAGTAATGTGAGGTTACCAACAGTGTAATTTCAGTGGAAAAATCTGGACTGTTCCCAAGCATCCACGTATCCCTGCACCGAAGTAAATTGGTACTTTATATAGGGAACACTGAAGCCTCTCTAGGACATGTGTCCAGCAGGAATGTGCTGTGGGTACTCGTGCTTCTTAAAAATCATCTGTTTTCATTTGTGTCTCCATTTCCAGAGCTCCCAACACAGTGGCTCCTCTACCTCATTAGCATCCACCAAAGTTTGCAGCTCTATGGATGAAAATGATGGCCCTGCAGAAGGTAACATTTGGAGGCTGACATTTCAAAGCAGTCAGTGTAGTGATAACAGCAGCTGTGTAGGAAATGAGTCATTCTTCCTGCCAGAGAAGGTGGGAGCATTACAGGCTGGATGATTTTCCGTGAGGAAGCTCCTCAGCCTTAGCAAACCAGTTAGGTTCACCCTGGATCAGATTTGATCTGGACATCACTCTTCAGAGGTATTTTTATTGCAGAATACTTGAGGTATTATTTCTGCAAGCAACACAGTGCTGACGGGCTCATTTCAGTATTTTTCAGTATTTTTGCCTCATCTGTCATGGTTCTAAAGAACACACTGCAGTCCTGGGTCTTTAGAAAGTCTTACTCCATGCTAAGGCTAAGGGACAAGTTGGGTAAGGGACAGGGTCTGCTCGAACACTGCCGGCTCACATGCACATCTACGTACGTGTGTGTGTATCTGTGCTCCTGCTGGAGAATAACTCTTCATGCTGTCTGTGAACTCAGACAAACCCCAGCCTCCTTGTGTCCTAACATTCACTTTTAAAACTCAACTGGAACAAAGGACAGAGAAATACACAGTTAAATGCACTGTCTTAAAGAGTGTAAACACAAATCACGTTTCTGAGAGGCTTTTTTTTTTTACATTACAATATTTCTATAGCAGTTTGTATCAGCTGCAGTTTACAGCTTTTAGAGTCATGTTAGGTATTTGTAACACTATTTCAAATACACTTAAAAATAATGGTACAGGAATGAGCACTAAAAAACATTGAAGTACACACTTTTCTTATGCTTAGACACTGTGTAATGAAATTTTACCTAAACATCTGGTACCCAGGTTGCATGCGAGGTAGTATTATTGAGAACATTTGTTTAAAAACTAAATATTTAATATTGGGGGATGGGGAGAACTAGCACTTAGCACATGAGGAGTTTTATGGATGTCTCAGTTTACAGGATGTAATAAAATAAGTGCTTGAGTGTTGGACTTCTTTGGTACATATATTTAATCATGCTGTGTCAAGGAGTTCCAGCCCTTTTTGGAGGCTGGTCTGCGCTTGTGCAGATCACAGCAGCCTTTTCGTAATTAAAAAAATACAATTTTGGTTTTGTCTTGGGGGCATATTGCAATGGCAATGGTAAACTATATCACACTCAAATGGTGGTATGTTTGAGCCCCCAGAAGTCTTATTTTTCATTATTGTATCTGCGTGAAACCTGTTGAGTATATACGATGTCAGCAGCATGGTTTCACTGTACAGTAAGTGAGATACTGACTGAATGGTTTCCAGGCTCCTAAACCCTGGAGTTAAAATGCATGTTATGTGCAACATCTGTGTTTCCTTCACTAACAATAAAAATGTACTAATGATTCTTTCAGAAGTGTTGGAGGAAGGTTTCCAGGTTCCAGCATCGATAGCAGAGCGATATAAAGTTGGAAGGACTATAGGAGACGGAAATTTTGCTATTGTGAAGGAGTGTATAGAAAGGTGAGGAGGATAATATGCTTATTACTGTAAAAAATAATCATTAATGTCATGCTTTTTCCAGATCATATCTTTATTTGTAGAATACAGTAATGTAATTAGGTAATGTCTCAATGCCAGATGGAAAAACTAATGTCCTCTCAAATGAAAAAAAGAGTGAGTTCAAGGGGCAATCTATGAATTTGATTCTTTGTGGGGTTTATATGTTATTTTTCTGCTGCACTCCACATGATTTTACCAGTTCTTTGTGTTAAATCTTCCTTGTTGCACTGAAATAATATCTTTTCTTGCAGTATGTTCTTTCAATTCTCCTTTTACGTTAGACCAGTGGAACACTTCACGTGTAGGATCTCTCTGTAAAGGTGTCAGGAATTTTCATGTTTGTGGTGTAGTGGCAATGGTCAGTATCAGTACAGAGCTAACCTTGGATCTATTCTGCCATCTAACACTGAGATGTAGCGTCTTCCACGTTTATTTTTAATTAAATGGACGTCTAACTCCTGCTTGCCTGCTTTGTACCATTATATTTGCTCCTTCCAACTTTATGACCCTCACTGCAGGCACCAAAATCTAACTTCTTCAGTGACCTTTACTGTTAAGAGGTGAAAACAGTCATTGATTTTAGACATCTACTCCAGATTAGAGAAGTCACAAGTCACCTCAAATGTCACTGTTGCTGAAAATGTCCAGGTTGATTAGTTCATGTGTCTGTTTCTAAATCTGGTCAGGTTTGAACTGGCTCTGCTCAACCTTAAGAGTGTAAAAAATGGGGAACCAAACAGAAATGCTCTAAGCAGACCTCTGGTTGGCTTTTGGTGGTATTGTTAAAAATAGGAGAATATGGGATGTAGAAGATAGAAGGTATTTCACCTGTATGGGAAATTATTGTAAGATTGCTCATGTTAGATAGGAGCAGTGCAGACAAAGCAAAAAGCTGCCAGAGCTGGAGATGTCCAAAAGAGAGAACAATAGAGATGTCAAGGTTTGAGAATGAAATTTCATGAGCTAAGTTTTTTATCCCCTATTACCATATCCTGGAGAGGAGACTCTTACAGAAGACTATAACCTCACCTTTGTGCTCAAAGAAAAATCTTCTGCACTTTAGACTGTAAGAATGTGATATAAACCCTGGAGAGTGAGATTAAATCTCATGACAGACAATGATAAATTAGCTTGGCTGGTTTTAAACTAGTCTCCTTGGAAAAATACAGGTCCACCTCTGCATCCAAAAGCGCGACTTGGAGATCATGAAGACAGCTGTTGGGGGAAAGGGTAAGAGTGGATTTCGTATCAGCTGACAGCGTGCTTGTGGGACTTGGCCAAAGCTCTTAAAGAAGCCTTTAGCGCTCTGCCAGAGTGAGTTCATGGTGGAGCTGGTCATCCAGAGGGAGATAGCTGTTCAGGTCAAACCTCAGGGCCTGAACACTAAACTGTATGGAAACCTAAAGGAAGCAAAGCAAAACAGAGTGAAAGAAAGAAAGCACTGTACAAGCCTATGGAGGGGCATGACTGATGAAAAAGGTGGGTGAAAACACATAACTAAGAAAAGAGAAAAAGGCAGCTAAAGGTAAAGGGAATAGTGACTGGGAAAATCAGATTAGAAGCTAAAATAAAGAAAGATTGTGGTTTTAATAAACTCATTCAGCTGAAAATGCCATTTGTGCTGAGAGACAGTACAAATGTGCTAGTGTGCATGTCACAATTCTTTCCCAAGCTGAGAGAAAATACATGAACAAAATTAAATATAGGTCCCATCATACCTAAAAATAATACTGATTACAATATCCTTGAGAGCTTGAATGAAAACTGTTTCCTGTCCTGTTGTCTATCCCACTGGTCCCAGAAGTATCCAGTAACGTGGTGTGTCTAATGAATATGTACTCAAATAGCATGATTACCCAGGTATTCCCATATATATAGTCTTGTGGTCTCTGAGCTATACGATTCCATAGATCCCATTTCTATCAGAGAGCTACTGCTTTGGGAGATCTTGAAAATTAAAGTGGAATTATTTCTGTTAGCTTTTGCTTCTAAAGCAGTATACCGTTGCCATCACAAGTATGGAAGGAGAAATTAAAGACTCGGAGTGTAAATTAAACCAGTACATGTGAAACTCCTTCAAAAATATTCTTTGCAGTCTTTTTAAGCCTCTTTAACCACCTCACTTCAAAGTCTGATATGCCCATCATTTGCAGAGCCAGAATTAATGGGGTGATACTTGGGACAGAGGACTTTTCCATTTTCTTCTCGGGACAGAGGACTTTTCCATTTTCTTCTCAAGTACAATTCTCGTGTGCATTAGACTTCAAAGGAATAGCACCATGAGGTGTTAAACAAGTAGGAATGGGTCTTGTTACACAGATTCACTGGTCACGTGGATACTTCTCCATAGCTGTGAGCACTGGTTAATACATGTCTGTGAGCACTTCAATACATTCACAGGCGTTTTTCTCTGACAACGAACAGTCCGAATAGAAACCAAAAGCCATCTCCAAAATTTTCACATGAGGACTTCTAAATACCATTTTGAGCATCTGTGAATGCACAGGCACACACACTTAAACACCTTTAATGCATGCACAAGTATAACAAAGATAGATTTTTGTCTCCAGTGCAGTGTAAATCTCTGTTAACTTTGCAAAAGTTTAAAAGAGCCAGGGAATGTGGCACCAAGCCCTGCTATGAGCTAGAGATCTAACTCTGTGGTAGTGCAGTGGGTCCAGACTTCTGTCCAGCCATAACATGTTGCCTTATTTTTGTGGTCCCTTTTTATTGTTTGGAGTGAGCAATAGGTGAGAGGTGAGATGCCTGTTTCACGGTGACTTTCTGACATGGCCATGCGTATTTTTTGGTGGTGTATGAGTTGCAGTGCTGCTGACAGCCTGCGGTTCTGCAGCTTTTTAGGGGAAAGGATTTACATTATCTTAGCTTTAATTTTCTTTTTACCAAAACAAAGAGCAGTCAGAGTTGTCATCTGCTTGTTACATATCTGCTCAATCGTATGCACAATTTGTCCTGCGGTGTTTTTATATGTGTTCATTTTTAACTTTCAGATACTTCCAAATTCTGACATTTCCTCACTAGCTCAGATTTCCCAGTGTCTTGGAGTATGTGGAGTCTCCCATGGCCAACAAAAACCATCAATTTCCTTTCTCATGACAGAAAGGAAGCATTCCTAGGGCAACCAAGCAGCTTGAAAGAGACTCCTATTGAAAGAGGCTATATTTTGTCTGAGTTTGAACACCAGATATCTTAATTTCTTATATTTCTTGTTCAACCTCCTCCTTCTAGTCCCAAATAATAGTGTCCAAATCTCTTCCTGTCCCCTCACTGAGCTTGGACTGTAGCCACTGAAGAGCAGTACTGGAAAGGGGCACCCCACATGGAGTGCAGCCCATTTTGGGGGGCTGTAGCATTAAACCTCTGTGTAAGGGAGTACAGATAGGAGAAGTTTTTAATTTTTATTTCCGTAAATCTTGAACAGATATGCTGTACTTTTTTCCCCAATTCATAAACCTTCTCATCCTGTGTGATTTCTTTTAATGGATGTCCTAATAGAGATAGTTTTAGCTCTTTGGCTGGGAACTCAAACAGAATGAATATCTTGGTGGTTTTTTTGCTTTTTACTGAATTCTCCATTTTTCGTTAAATTAAAAATTACTGGTACATCATTGCCAGAGGAGTTCTCCGTCTTTTAATATGGCAATGAAAATGCCTAGTTGTTTGCCAGATACAGTGTTTTCAGTGTATCACTCACTTTGCATGTCCTATTTGACAGACTGAGCACACTTTCAGACACTTTAATGTCTCTGTTGAACATACTCTGTATCAATTTAATGTATCAGTTTAACTATGGTGTTTTGTGAAATGAAGAATGAAAAAATGACCCTATATTGTTGAAAGGTTATTTTTTTCTTAAGTTTTAACCAAACATGCCTAAAGGCAATGTAATAGACATTTGTAACCTGTTTAGATTTTTATTACAAAATGAAAATATTTCAGTAAGATCTTTTTCTTAAATTATCCATTTTCCATTTAACCTTATAGTGAAACTGGAGATTCTAAGCAGAGCTTCTTGTTTTCATCCTTACAGCCATCTTTTGGTTTTGTAACTTAATTAAGAAATGGAAGTTGGTACTGTTAAGTTATCTACAAGCTAATTTTTCTATGTTAGCAATCTAGATAATAGATATCTACATATTTGTGGTAGTGATAAATATGATAAGGTTTCAAAACAACACAGTAGTTAAAAGGAAACGTGTTCTCATCCTGAACTAATTCCTCTGAAATTCCTTACTGTCTCCAGAACCTTTTACATTCTGCCTAAAAGCCAACATATTTAACTCTGCTAAATATCCTATATTTACTGAATACATAAAACACTATTCCAAGGACTGACCTTTTTATCGTAGCAGTTGTGACTGCAGATATGCAAACAAATGACTTTTCATTTTAAGTAAAAAGTAAGTAAATATTTTCTGTGGGTTGTATTTTTTGTATAATAGAAAACAAAACTTTTTTGTTTTGGAAATATTTGAACCTGTGAACACTATATGGTATTTTTACATAAAAATGAAAAAGTACTAACAATTATCATTACATAATGAAAGAAAAAATCAAGCAATTTTTTGTTTTGAAAACATTGAAATGTTTTAATTAAAAAAAAAAAGTTTTATGTCTTTTTCTCAGGCACCCATATTTAATAATTTGGGCTCAAGATCACAATACCAGTCACATCTAAGCCTCGTTTCTTGAAAAAAACAAATATTTGACTAGAACTCTTCACTACACTTATTGTACTTAAAAGACAAGTATAAACTCATGTGAGAAAAAATATTCAATGTTATTGAACATACAACGTTTTTCTTTTCTCTTTCCTCAGATCAACTGGTAGAGAATATGCTCTGAAAATAATCAAGAAGAGTAAATGTAGAGGAAAAGTAAGTTCAAAAAACATATGACACCAAAGATGTATTTTTCCAAGAAATGTTTTGTGAGAGATCATTTCGGGAAGCTGTTGGTATTTATGTCCTTCCTGACAAGTGTTAGAATTTTTTTGGTTGAAGTCTTAGCCTGCCCTCTGGAGACTCTTGGAGTTTCAGGAGAAAAGGCTGTCGTGTTCTTTTCTAGATGTGTATGTTGATTCTCCAGTTGGTTGGTTGTGTGTGACTCCTTTCTCTTTACCAGTCTAATTATGTCCTTTAATTTTCATAATTCCAGGTGTTATAGAAAGCAAAAAAATAATACAAATAATTGTAACAACACTGGTCACTGTGTGTAAGGCATAAGTTAATTAAATTTATGTCAATTTTACACCAAGTCACTCTTAGCTTTTGAAATCTGTAACAAAAGGTTCTCTAAGAAGATGCTATCATGTTGTTAAATCTAAAGATTCTGCATCAGAGAAAATTTAAAACCTTCCCTATTTCATTTTTCTCTGCATCAGAAACAAGTCTTTTCCTCCAGTTCTTTTCCTGTGTTCTGCCTCTCTTCTTTCAGTTACCACGTTGATGTTGTTTCTAGATATGCTCATTCTGTATTGCTGGAGGCAACATCTGTTAGTTTTTTCAAAAACCCCAGGGAATCCATGCAGGTCCCAATTCTCTCTGCTTTTTCCACTGTGAATTTTTTTCCCACTAACCCGTATTCATTGAAGATTTTTTTTTTGTGTGTCAGGAACACATGATCCAGAACGAGGTATCTATTTTAAGACGAGTCAAGCATCCCAATATTGTACTTCTGATTGAGGAGATGGACATGCCAACTGAGTTGTACCTTGTCATGGAACTTGTAAAGGTGAGTATTTTGGAGACAAGCTGCTTATTGTATCAACCACGTTGAGAAATTCCATTCCTACTTAGGCTTACTAAAAAACATGGGATCACAGAATAATGTAGAATGGAAGGGATCTCTGAATAATAGGCTAGCATCCTACTGAAAAATGTGTAACCCACTGTCAGATTTTTTTTTATTAGTTTTCAAGTATTTCAAATATTTGTCTGACTTCCTGTAAGCCACGCTTGGAAGTGTTCTGTGGACAGTACTTTGGATATCACCAGTTTTGTTTGCTTCCTCAAAAGAAGACTCATTAAAAAGCTATAATCTGCCTTGAGGTGAATTGAAAATATACCCAGTCCAAATAGCCATAAATACCAGCCTTCAAAATGCAAAAAGTTCATTAATTCATTAGTTTTTATTAATTTACATTAAATCTAAACAATATTACATGTGTTTTTCTCTATTGATTTACATTAACACAGTGTCAAACTTGCCTTCTTGATAGAAAACTAAATTTAACCTGAAGGAAGGGGAAAGTGAAAAAGAAAAGCCTGCTATTTAAAGCATGATTCTGTTCTAAGAAGTAAATTTAAAAAAGCAAATGCAGTAATTTATATTTTGGACCCTATGTATTTCTTCACAGTGACTTCCAGATCTTGTGCATTTAGCTCACTCTCTGGTGGAACTGTAAATTCAAACTGGATTATGAAGCTCAGACCAGGTCATCTCTTGCCCCCATACTGTCAAAAGCGCAGTGCAACAAATATGAATTTGTTTGGTTCTGGTACTAATACACAAGTAGTGTATTAAAGATGGTAAAAGTGAATTTGAGTAAATTGTGCAAATTAGAACAGAAAACTGCTGAAGGCATCTTGTCTGCCATAGGCACTTTACCAGGATACACCTGTTTTTCGCATTCGCTGGTAGGATTTGCAATTCTCCTTCCTTCCTCACTACTCTGTGGGAAGGATATCTTTCCAGCAGCCACCTCCTTTTCTGTATCCTGATCAACACATTCCCTGGGGGCAGCCATCCTGCCTATGCCTGGGAAATCCAGGGTTTCAAGTGTTTAAGGATAAATGTGTCAATGAACTTGTGCAGCAGCAGTATTTGTGTGGAGGCCGGCTGCATGCACACGCTCAACACTTCTGAGCAAATCAGGCACTCTGAACCCTGGCACCCAGATCATTTCCACTCAAGTTTAGAGTGTGGTCCTCTTCAGTGGGGATCCTCTGTATCCATGGCTAGAAACAGGTACCACCAGAGGTCATGAGAGAAAGCAATTCTTGGCAAACAGGATTGTTAATCTGCTTTGCTCTGGTTGTAGGTGGAGGTTAGAGGGTGCTCTTAATGTAGGCACCTCATTGAGATGTTAAATAGGGCAATCCAAGGTCCAAGTGTTTCTTAAATACCTTCTCATTCTCTGGTCTGGAATACAAGAGCAAGTAGAAGGAACAGGTTTTTGGTTTGTTCCATTATCCCCCATGCTCTGTGGCAGCACCAGTGACACAAGCCATGTTCCCAGTCCAAAGCCGGAAGGCTATGTGTGGCTCATGGGTGGATGCCCACAGGTTTTCCCTGTCTTTGTGGCAGTCTGGGAAAGGCTTGTTATCTATGAGAAGCTCAGGCTATGCCCCACAGCTTAGGAGATGGTAACATTGTCCTCTTAGGTTTGCACCTGACAGATGCCCTATTTGACTTGAGTAGTGCTGTGGAGCTTATGGTCCCACTAACCCCACTGTCCACCACCTCCAAGCTCTGAGGAAGCACACTGGGAGATGCTGGTGACAAGGAGCTGACATTTTTTCTCTGATGAAAAAGTTAAATCCTAAGACAAAAGAAAAATACTTTCAGAAGTATTTCAGAAAGAAAGACACTCTTTCACGCCATGAATTCCTTTGTGTAACCAGTCCCAGAATAATTTCCCCACTCCCTTCACAATCACAGTCCTCTCTCACTCTCAGGCATGCAATGTGAAATAGCACAGCTTGAGATCAGATACCATTAGCCATCTAATACTATTTTAATCATAATTACTGCTCTATTCTATAAGTGAGCTCACTATGAAATCCATGCTACTGTCGGTTTTCCTCAGTGTCTGGGAGAGCTTGTTCAAAGGTACCTCAATCCCCTTGCACAGCATTGTAATCACATATAGCCACAGCTTCAGCCTGCATTGACAAATCCTTCATCTTGGCCCCATGAGGTGTGCTAAGAACTAAAAGCTGTGCCTTGTCTAACCTGCCAAGATGTAAGCACATAGCTGGTTTTATGGGTGCAACCTGCTGTGCTATTCATGATTGAAAAATGTGTAAACTGTAGTGTCCAATGGATTTTTAATTGAAGTCCTACTCAGCTAAATGAGAGAGGAGGAGACCAAAAACTCTTAGAAAATAACTAGCCTAAAAGATGTATATAAAAAACCACATGCATTATATTCACTTTCTGAAGAAATCTGTTTTCTTGTGCTCCTTCTTTACTCTTCAGGATTGCTGCACATGTTCTTTTAGCTGTGTTATGGAAGGGCTTTATAGGAGTCTCTGTACTTCTTATATCCTAGGGAACACTGTTTTAATAGTCTTTACTTTTATGTAGAATAACAGAAGAAATTTAGAAGAAATATCCTGATTCTGGGAAGTCAACTTTGTTTCTTTGAAGCAAACATCTATTCCTTAATATATAATTGGAAGAAAAGCCTTGTTGCACTCTATGGGCACTAGGGAAGGCATTTCTGGAAAGACATTAATTGTTAATTCACCAATTGCTGACTGTTACCATTTCATAGCGTGTGCTGTTAGAATTGATTAACCATCTGTTATTGACTGACTTTTGAAGACCTGACTTTAAATCAAACTCACAGACAGAAAAGAGAGGCAAGGAGAAAAAGCTTGATAGTGCAGGGCCCGGTTTCAGTTAGTACCACCCTGCATTAATTGGCAGTAACATGTTTGACATAAGTGACTGCTGCAAATCCCGCCCTCACCTCATGGCAGATAGGCCATTCATTGCTTTGTAAAGTGTAAGAAAAAGCACTTCATAAATACAAATATAAACACATTGCAAGTGGTGCTTGTAAAAGGAAGCAAAGACCTGGTTTCTGGCACATTGCCTTTTTACACAGCGAAACAAAATTGTTATTCAAGCCTAACAGGGGTTTGGCCAATTTAAGAAACAAGATTTATTGCTGAGTTTCCTTTACTGCTCCAGGATATGATTTCACTTTTGCAGAAGAAAAAGAGAGATCATATCATTTACATAACAAGGTAATAAATAAATAATTGGTTACTGTAGTTCCAAGTACACTTCCTCATGTGCACAGATGATAAAAACTGCATTCAGATGTTGCTGGTCCTGTTTCACTCCAGAACAGGGGATTTAAGACTGAAATGTCATCCTGAACTCACCCCTGGTGCCTGAATAAATGATAGTGACCTGCTGTGTGAATCGGCTTAGAAGAACCTTGCAGGTTAAAGTGCTCTTTGGGGAGAGGAAAGTCTGAAAACAATTCTGCCTGATATAGCTGTCAGCTCTGTTAACTCTTTCCAGGATATCACCTCTCTTTTAACTGCAGAGAATCCTGCAGACTAAATATATGCTCTCTTTTCTTAGCAGGGTACCTGGTAAGAAACTTTACTGACTACAGTAGATGCTTAAATGGAGAAAATTATTCTGCTTCAGATTGGCTTGACTGTCAAATTGCTCTGCAGCCTCTATCTTTTTCTGAGTTTATGTTTCTCCTGTGCATGAACATTCGTTCCTTTTCTTCTGACTTCAAGCCAAAATTTTTCCTTCTGTTTTTAAGGGTCAGCTTCTTTCATTCTTGCTCTTCATATCTCAGCTCAGACTATTTTCTTTGTTTGGAGGCAGATGCTTTGCTGATGTTATTGACACTTCTTCCGAGCATCTGGAACATATTAGATAAGACCAAAGATCTGTCTAATCCACTGCCTCATGTTAAAAAGCAGCTGGTACAGGGGTTTCACAGGAAGGAGCTTAGGAATGATAGATTATTTATCTCACATACTTTGCCACATGCTGATATCTAATGCTTAGGGATCAGATAATGCCATGAAGTACATGGTATTGTACTTTTGCCAAATATTTGGCCTCTTTCTCTCTAATCCTCTATCTGGTTTAGCTTGGCCTTTTGTTCTTCCTTTTCCTTGACACTATGTATCTTGATGTGTCTTGAACAGTCACCAGCCAGGGCAAGAAGTTTGATGTGGTCCAGATTTGACAATGG
>QWTY01015130.1:0-17095 GCA_008033365.1 Pseudorectes ferrugineus | reverse complement strand
TATGGCCACTGATATATGGGCACTGGCCTCCTTATCACAGGATTGAGGCCCAGCACATGACCACTTATCTAAACTCTTTCTTGGAAAAGAAACCATATTTGGTGTCTAATGAGCTAGATGGATTTACTAAAGTGATTTTGCCAAATGAAAGCATTCCCTTGTGCTCAATAACCTGATTTATCTTGTAAAATGAATTCAGCAAAGGGCTTCTACCCATCAGTTATAAAATAGCATATTACATGATGTATACCAACCAGACCAAAATACTGGGGCATGGATTTAATGTCTAGCATGGCAATAGCAAATCGAAGAACTTAACAGGGTTAGGAAGGGGAATAGGATTACTGAAGTAAAAGGGGTTGAACTTTTGAAGAATAAAGTGTAACTTGAATCACAATTATGTTTGCAGATAGCATCTATTGTGGTACAAAGATAACACAATACTCAGAAACATGCCCAGTTCTTGCTTATTGTCACTGTTCATTTCCCACTTCTGGCTTGCTTCTTTTTATAGATTTTTTTTTTTCTTCAAATTAGTTTAGAAGACTATAGCATGCTGTAGTCCTAACAATGATGACATCAGAGATACTTAGTCAATCATAACTTTATGGGTTTATTTTATAGTTTTCCAAGCACTTGCTGTATCTTTTTTTCTACCAGTTTGGTACTGCTTAGCAGAACAAATAAATTTTTCCTCAGTAAAGCTCTTTCACCTTGGAAGAAGATAATTTAATAGAGGTGGATCTTTTGTAAAATATGATTTTTTTAGTACACCTCTATGATAATACATTTTGATCTATCACTCCTCTTTACAAGATTCATATTAAAGTTTTTAAAAGCACTTCTTTTTATTTGAGAGACTGAAGTTTCCAGCTCAGCACAACTCAGTACTTCATTTCTGAGTCTTGTGTCTCCTCCAGTACCCTGTCTTGTTTCCAGCAAAACAGAAGGATTATCTGAAAATCAGCACCAACTGGGTAAGGAAAATACTGAAACACAAAAGCTAATTGCAAAATAACCTACCCTACCAAAAGAACAAAAGTTCTGTGAAACACACTGCAAAAGGTAGAAACAAGGTGATTTTAGGACAATAAAGAAATAATCACACATCTTGTCAGGGCATCTGGAACTGGGTCTGTGGCTTGCTGCACCTGTGGTTTGCCCTGTTCCTGGCTGGAGGCAAACAAGGCAGGACCCCTAGGCAGAGCCTGCCCTCCTGCCAAATGGACCTTGGCTGCCAGGTCCTGTCCTTCCCACCCTGGGGACAGCAAGTGAGAATACAGCCAAACATTAGAAACTTCTGTAGATTCAATATTGAATCTATTGAATTCAATATTCAATATGAGGCTTTTAACAGAATGAAAAGCTCATGTATTGTTCTGATGCACCGGAACAGTGTGAAGGAACTTGGCGCGTCACTGGGCGTGTTTCTTGACAAACTGCAGGCATGAGCAGAGGGAGTTAGAAAATACAACGAGGTCCAACAAGAATAATCCAGTCCAAGGATAAACATAGGGGAAATAACAACATTTTATAGTTTAGGAAGGAGATGTCTCAAGACAAACATGATCACAAGTTTATAAACTCCATTGAAGTAACAATAAAAATGAATTAAAGGAATTACAATGTCTGAGAAGATGGCATGACAAGAAATGATGGTCTAAAGGTACAAAAGGAAAGTCTCAAGTTAGACATTAAGAAAAAGTCTTTAACAGCTAGAACAAATGGCCAGGGGGGAAATCCCCAGGGGTGGCAGTCAAGTCACCAACATCATGGGGTTTATTCAATAAACAAGGTTTCTTTCAATGTTTCTGATAAAGAAGTGCAACAGGAAGTAGAGTGACAGCCCAGACAAAGAATTGACTTTTTTATCACTGAATTTGTGAGGTTGTGATTTTTTTATAGATATGACTATGTATATTTAGAAGAAATAGACATGGACATTGATTTTGAAAAAGAAATATCCTCTTTTGTTTTATGTTCATTGAAATGAAAAATCCTCTTTTATTTTATGTTCATTTCATTAAGACAAAAAACTCCTCATTTTATTTTTCAAAATACTTTTTGGGGAAAATAACATTATATTATGATTTCTGGCTCTAAGTTTTTGGAGATAAATAGCCAGTTTTTTAATAAGACATGGACTATGCTACTAAATAGGAACAAATGATAGATGTGCTAATAAATGCCTGCATTCTGTTTCTGTTGATGTAAGACATTAAAATACAGATCATAATAATCTAGAGTAAACCACAGGACTGCAAGTTATGGGAAAAAAGTGATTTTTTAATAAAGAAAAGTGACTGTTCATTATTCTGGAGATAAAAAAAATAAGTCTCCTGTTGGTGAATTTGGAAAGGCATAAAGTGAAACTGCATATGTTGCTAAGAAGTAGCAGCTGAGGACTTGATGGATTAGGAAAAAAAAAAGAAGGACTGGAAACATCTCTTACAGAGCAGCTCAAGGTTCCTCCAACGTGTTGGTGCCTGTAGCTGCTACAGAACGATATTGTCAAAATTGCACCTCGGTGTCTAGTTTCTTTTCATGAACAGAATTCCTGGGATACACACAAGTATTTTCTATTGCTGATAAGGCTCCTTGTTCTGTTAGAGCCCAGAAAAGTATGAATTTTTTTTCTTTTTCCTTCCACTCTTTCCCCAGCAGCCCAGTAGAAATCTTGGAAATTAATTCACAACACTTGCAGCGGCCTATGAGATCTAGCATTAGAGTACTGATAAAACTTTACGGCCAAAATCTAGTTTTGGATTTCTTTGTACTCCACTTGAAGTACTTGAGGATTTTCTTTTTGGACCCCAGCTGCAGAGATGTTTCAGCATGCAAAACAGAAAAAAAATAATACAAATGTCTATCTCCAGTTTGTCAAGAGCCAGATTACAGTGACTCTAAGTATTTCTGTGGTCCATATATAGACTTCATACAGAACACATTTTTTCTGTCAGAGACCTGTTTTGGTAACAGATTGTTACTAGGAGGAACTGAGTTTATGCTCTAAGGATGAATGAATGCTCTGTGTGAAAGATAATGGTTCTGGAGTGTTTTAGTGTGTTTGGATTTAGCCTGATATATTTTACAGTGGTGGTGGAATTGGCTGATGTAGATGCTTAAAAAAACCCCCAACAAATGAACAAAAAAAGCAATCATAATGATAATGTCTTTCTTTTGCAGCTCTTCTCAGAGAAAATGTAGGGCTTTCAAATTGAAGATTTTATTAGGAGCACTGTATTGTGATTCTTGGGAGGGCTGAAGGGCTTTTTTTTTGAAATCAATGATCTAGGAGAGCTTTTAAAGCAGTAATTAGGTATCACAAATCCATGGAGATATAGGTAAATAGGATTTAGTCACCTGCCACAGAAACACAACCAAATTCCGACTGGCATGCAGCAGCAAAGAACAGACAGTAGTGACATGCAATTTTGCTCTGAATTAGTATCAAGTAGCAGTCACCAGGGGGACTAGGCATTGTGTAAACTGAAATCAAACTGCTCTGAAATGAGTAGTGATGTCTGTGTTTCAAACATTTAAGTAGACAGACTGTAAGCACCAGCAGATTTCAGCTACCTGCAAACCAGCAAAACCTCTTTCTTATTCTGGTTCAAATACATTGCCATTTCCTCACCCAGTTTCCTTTTTATCTCGTGTTTTTGGTTTTTAATTTTGGGAATAAAAAACCTACATTGAATATGAGCAATATTTCTCCAATAGTCAGTCCTTCTTGAATTCTGCCATTTAGTGTTGACCTTGATTAACTTGTGACATTTTAAAGAATCACTGTATAATCTGGTAAATTTGCAATATCCAACAATAAAACTGGCACAAGGGTTCAGAGCAGAGGATGCTTAAAAACTACTCCTGAAACCAATAAACATAGTTTGTGCCCTGCAGGGGAATTTTAAATGAGTGAAAGAAGATCAGTGCAAGGTTTGGTGCACTGATGACTGGAAGCATCTAATATGAATAGAAGTTTGGCAGTGGCTGGGTGAAAATGTTAAACATGAGTAGGCTGGGATATTGATGAGTCATGGAAAGGAGAGGGGACACCAGAGACACTTGGAAAGGAAGGCTGTATGCTATCTGTCAGTGCACCTGAAGTTGAGAAGTCTGTTTATTGAAAATACTTTAGGGGCAGAATTTAGTCCTTTTTCTTTTTCATGTATTACAATCACAGGAAATCACAAGATTCAGACACTGGGCATAGTGGTGACAGTAGAAGCCTGCCTGTGGGTCCAAGAATGGAAGGTGCCACAAAGGACACTGCCTATACTAACAGGAAAAATCTGTCCTAAGGCTTCTGAGGATATTTCATACTGCTTGGGATGCCAGCCTAGGCAAGAATCAAGATGGCCTTGTTTAATACATCTATGTCTCAAGCCAGCTTTGTTTCTCAGGGCTACATCTGGCCAGAATTGTTGCACAAAGGGCACTGGAGCTTCCTTCTCTCGAAATGTAAGTCCTGTATTTGTAGTTTGTATGGTGAGTAGGTTTTTGCAATGTCTTTACTGGGGCAAACTGCCTCATTTTGTTTTTATAGAGAGACAGTTTTATCTCCCTCTTTGACTGTGTCTCAAGACCTGCCTGATGCTTGTAGGCTCGAGAGGAGGCTCTGCGTATTAGAAGGATTTGAAATAAGTATACTATACTTGCAAAAACTTTGGTGTAAATACAATTCGCATGATTATTTCCAAGAACATAATTTTACTCAATGTAAAAAACTAATCCACAGATAATAAAGGGGTCATAGAGGAACATGAGGTCATCAAACTGACTAGATATTACTTTCAATTAAGTAAATGACAAGTGCTTTTGCTACCTCTGCTCCTTTTGATTTATCATCCTTGTACTGAAAGGGTTTTATCTGAGAAACAGTTTCTTGTATTGGGTTCATTTATTAGGAGGATATTAGTGTAAAATAGCCTTCTCAAAAGTGCAGTCATAGTCTAAGGAAGAAAAAAGAAAGAAGTGAACCAAGGTAAAACTCTATGAAGCGGACAGATCTAAACCTCCTCTTAACTCACAAATTTAATATGAATTTTAAATAAAGTTAGCATAGGCTAACATACAGAAGACAATAGTGACCTTTTTTTTGATTAGTAATAGTCACAATGCATTTTTGGCATTTTTGTCTCATCAGATACTGCAGAATGTGTGCCACTTTTAATGGATTATTATAGTTGAAAGTTTGGTGGTGAAGAAAAAAGAAAATCCTGCATGGTTAAAGATAATGCAACATGAAAGTATATCAGAATTTTGTCCTCAGTTCTACAATGAAATATGCAAGCTGCAATAGTTTCACTGCAGGAGTCACAACTACAGTTTATGGGGTTTTTTTTTCTTTAATGAAATCTTTTCCCAATAAATTCAGTCACTAAGCTGGCTTAGCTCAAATATTTGCCATGTAGCATGTTATACTTACTGTAAATTTGCTTTTTCCTCTGTCTGAGGGAGATGCAAAATGTTTTAAAAATTTAGATAAGTTCATTTTAATTTCACCTGCAGAGAAATCATCTGGCTGTTCTCTACTGACACAGACTAGTGATAATTGGGCTTCTGATGTCTCCTCTAGGCTTCCTGTCCTGCTCAGCTGTGTTCAGCTTATATTATGGTGCACAGACGCATGTGCATTCTGATAGCAGCCAGTGGACTCCTGAAGTTTGATGTGGCCTTCTCTCTTTTCTGCTGTGGACATCACAGTCATGAAGCAGAAATAATGCATGAAGACATATCCAGAGAGAAATAGTACTAATACACCATACACACAGTTTTCCCTTTTCTGACCTGCACTGTGATGGAATTTCTGGTGAAAGTATAAACTATGAATGAAATCAATGCAACACAGCAACAATATATAAAATATTTTGCAAACACAGCAACAATATATAAGATAAAATAGTAACATGGAGATCAGTGCTAGTCTCCTTATCTGACTCAAACACTGTAGTTCCTTACTAATCAAAATATAAAGTAGAATTCTGCACGGAGACTGAGTGAGTAGATGGATGTCTGTCCTCTACGCTGTGTAGCTTTGCTAATACAACAGTAGCAAAAGTCAACTCTACATTAGCACAGAATCTTTGTCTAAATTAACTCATATTCTAGTACTTATATTACTCATCACACTTAAAAAGGAGAATATTCTTTACTGGTCTTTCAGTAGATTGATCTGTAAAAAAATCTGGAGGCTTCCTTTCGGTGGTTACAGTGCATGGCAGGAAGGTCAACCCCAACTTCCTCGACTGTTAGAGAAAATAAAAGTCAGCATCTCACAGTATTCCTAAGTCTAGTATTACATGGGAGCTTAGAAAGTAGTACAGGACTCCACATCACATTTTATTTCCCTTGGAAAGCCACATAATGCTCCCATGGGGCTCAGTAGTTTAGTGTGGGTGATTGTGATTATTTTCTTCCTTTGATCTTTTTTATTTTTTAATTTGTTAACCTTCTGCACTTTTGAGTGATAAGTAAGGATATGCATGGCCCCAAACTGATCTTAGTCCCTTAAAGAAAGAGATGAGTAGCTATCTATGAGTAAAAATAGATTAGATTACCACAAAGGAGAAAATGCCTGTGTGGTTTTAGAGGTAACCTTGTTGCCAGTAGTAAGAAGGAAGGTAAATTGAAGACATCCATACTTAAAGGGAAGCTTGGGATCCCTATAGCTATATTTTACTTTTCCTGCAAAACTCTGGTGTCAACACCAAGAGCTGCTGGTGTACTTGCCTCTTGGGCCATGATTCCTCAGCTCTGAGACGAGGGTAACGACAAATGGTCCTACCGGGTGATGTCCGAGTTTTGAAAGGAGCCCCTTCCATTCCAGTGGTTTGGAACCTTGCAGCACAGCAGAACCCAGCAGGCACCACCCTTTCCTGTGCCTCCTGTGTACAGACATCAGTAGGAAGTTGTGCTGTTATAAATAAGTAATATCTTTTCTCCTTGAAATTGGTATTCAAAGCACTATAAAGATCTGTCAGGGCTGTGTAAGACAGCAGCAGGTCTGTCTTCTGCTGAGCACTAAAATGTCTTTTTAACAAAATGCCAGGGCTTAGTTTTCTGACAGTAACTCTTAACATTTATTTGTTTATTTTTTTATTTGTTTATTGCATTCTGATTTCTTTGAGGGTTGTGCCATTGCCAGAAATAGAACAAATCTGTGGGCTGGCCCTGACTTCCTGCTAGCCAGAGAGTACAAGCTCGTGCTATACCTGGCCAGCTTGTTGATGGGGTGCAATTTATCCTCTTCAGTTTAGCTTCTTTATTTTCTGGCATGAAATTCCTCTGTGTGGATGTTTTCTTTGTCTCCTTGCCAAATCTGTGGCTAGTTAGAATTACACATTTACTGACAAATTAATATTTTCTCTTGGCATCAACCTTATGTTTATTTTGTTCATATATGCAAGACTTTATTTGCAGCATCTGTGTATTTCTAATCTGTTTGTCTTCAGTATACATCCCTTCTCTCAAAGAGATATGAAGAGAATGGAAAGCTAAAATGAACTAAATTATATTATACAAGTATATTTTAATATGCATAATGAACAGTAGAGTTAATCCTTCATAAGTCTTTTCTATTTAATAAAAATGATAACCCTCTCCCCCTCATCCCCCCTTTTCTGACTGATCTTCATTAGTCTTTTTTCAAAGAGTTCAAATCTCTTACGAATGCAAAGAAAAGAACATTAGGGAAAGGTAGTCTTGGATAGTTCTTTATAATTATTTTTCTTCCTACTTTTCTTATTTTTATTATTTTCTAGCTTCCAGCAGTTTCTTTTTCAGGGCCTGGCTGGGAAGTTACATTAAGGATACTATTATTTCATCTCCTTCAATGTATAATTGCTTCATACACTGTGAAATAAGTCCCTGAAGCTTCTGTGTTTAACTTGTCTTTATTATGCTGCTTCAGTAATAAAAATGAAATAAATAATATGGAAAAGAGATGCTGAATTTCAGTAGGGGGATCTGTTATATTGTTTCTGAAGGGTGCAGGAGAGCATGTGTGATTCCAGACATTCATAGAGGTGTTGCTCTTTAACGACTATTCAGGACAGCTGTTTATTTGTCTTTTTGGCTGGGGTGATATGTTTTTCCTCTTCCATCTTTGCTCCTGAATGTTGAGAACTCTAAACACCCACTTCACAGCACTTCAAAAAAGAAGGTGGAGTATGGCAATACAAAACTTCACAGTAATGTAACACATGACCAAATCAGTCTCTCTCTAGGATTTCCTACTGACTTAATCAAAGATATACAAATTAGAAGTTGTCTGTTACTGAAGAAAGCCATAGTACTTGGAGTTCTGTAAAATGTGACATTTAACTTCCATTTCGTAATCCTTTGTGCAATAGTTTTTTCTGTCTAGAGAGGACACTCATATATCTGCTTTTAAGACTCTAAGGAGCCAGAGTGACATCTGAGTGCCACAGAAAAACCTGGGAAAGCCTGTTATAAGTGAAACTTTAAAAGCCAATCCTGTTTGATGATTTAGCCTGTTTATTCTATTCATTCTACCTTGGCTGCAGCAGGCTTGTGTAAGTACCTGTAAAGTTAAAGAAGGACTGTGTTTCATTCCTTGTATATTATTTTGATTTATAATTGCTTGTTGATTGTACCTGAGGGATACATAAATCCCAGTGGCTTAATACCTGTGTGTGATGGGCTGATGGTTCCCAGGTTCTGGATGGAGCGCAGCATTGGGACAGAGTTTCTCCTTCAGAAGATTGCCTTGGAAGAGGTCTCTGTCTAGGCACAGCATCAGCTCTCCCCTGCCACCTTAACAGCTCCATAAAGAGGAATCAGTATGAGTAGTGGATTAAACAACTGCGTTATGGAAAAATAAGGAGAACTGACATTGCCACAGTCATTTCCAAATTTAGAAGCGATGATTTAGAACTGATATGAGATGTTAAGACACAGCACAATATTTTGTGAAGATAATTTGCATGAAAAAATGATGTATTTAATAAGTTGAGAGCTTGTTGTTCCCTCTACCTCTGAAAATATTTTTAAATATAGCTAAAAACACATCTAATGAAATGTGATTTATGAAAAAATGTCAGTATCATTATCTCTTTCTTTTTTATATTGTAGTAACATAATTTTCCCTGAAACTATGTTTCTCTTGCATTCGGCATTTTTCAGGTATGCCATAAAATGTCCTCTTTCCTGATTTTTAGCCATGTAACTACCTAAACTCCCTCACTCTTCTGACTGTATTTACAGATAAATGATTGAAATTTCACTGTGACTTGTTTATTTTGGTCCATTATTTGCATTACAATTAATCTAAAGCACATCCCTCCGGAGCCAGGTGGCTCCACAGTAAGTAACAGACACCATTCAAGCCATATTGCAAGAGACAATGCCTCTGTCCAGGACAGTGTAAACAGGCTGGACAGCAGCAGATAGAAACCCTACAGCAGGGCAGCTTCAAGTAAGGAATGATGGCCAGATGTCATAGTTCTGCCAGATATTCTAGTTACTGAGTCAGGCTGACCTCTCTGATACGTTTTTTTAAGCAGAATTCTCTTTAGAGGGGCAAATGATGTTATCGCATTTTTCAAGGGGAAGAAACTGAAACAGGGAAAATTAAATACATGCCTGTGATCACCCAACAGAGAAAAGACTGGAATCTAGTTTTCCTGACCTTGATCTTTCTTGCACGTTGCATGTACCCTCAGCCTTAGTTTTTATTAGAACAATATATCTTTCCTTCATTACACCACTATTTTCCAGATGATTACATACTTCACTGATACTCAGTTTTCAGACCTTCATAGCCTCTTGAAATCAAAACAAATTTCTTTTGAAAGAGAAAATGACCAATAACTGACAGAAATGCCCTTACATAATATCCCTTTCCTTTAAACACGCTTGTTTCAACAGAAAGATTTTAAGTACATAAAAGAATGTGTATATTTCTCTCTCCATCTTTGATGTACACAGGAATAAACAAGTCAGTTTTACTCAGATTAATTTTCGTGAAGATTACTGGTGGGTGAAAACTAAATGAAAGACTTTACTGCTTGGATTTTTAAAAACCTTTGTCTGAATTTGTTTTCCTTATCACCAGTTTATCTGCAATAAATTAATAGGTCTAAATATGATTTTAAAGGTGTCACTGGTAAGGAACTGATTTTCTAAAGTAAATCTATACTAAATACAGCTTCAAAGGTGAATTAATTTAAAGGTAAGAAAAATACAGGGAGGAAAATCTGATGAATTATATGCATCATATTTTTTCCCCTGTCTGTTTTGCTAATATTGTTTCAGAGTGAATATTCAGTAATTACTTCACTGAAACACACTTTTCATGCTATTTGTCAGAATGTGCAGTTAATTACTAATGATGAAATGGCTATAAAATACAAGAGTATTCCTATTTCATTGCTTGTTTTTGCATTTCCCACAAGAGGAAATATCACAGATATCCCATTTCATACTTTAAAATATTTAACCTTTCTTTTGGAAGTTATTATGCAGACTCAGTATTTCAGAGATATCTAAACAACTGATTCCACAGTCAGATCTCTCTCCATTTTCATGTGATTTCTTTTTACACAGAGATGATTAAAAATATTGAAGTTGGTTCTTTAGTCACCGTTTCAGTTACTCTTTATGTAAAGACTTTTTACTACAGAAAAACCTTCAGACTGTTAGTACAACTATTCTATTCATAAATACTCTAAAGAGGGGTAATTAATCTCCTAAATTGCTTTTTCCTCAGATATGTGATGCTATAACACCAAGCAGATGTGCCAATGTTGGTAGAACATGGGAGAAGAGCCTTGGGATTCAGCTTACGTTTCCTCCAACACACCCTCTTAAAAAACAGCAAAACAAGTGAGGCTAAGCCCCTTAGTAATAAAGTCAATAATGAGATGAGTGCTAAAAATGATAAAGTGCGGGATGCCATCTTCCTCCTTTGGCATTGACTACCTTTTCTAAATATTGAGTTACTGGTAAGGCAGGCAGACAAAACGTGAAAGAATATGCTTCTCATGTTTATTCAGCTCTTTCTGAAAAGTTAAAATAAATTTTCAGTACTTTTTTGCTTATACATTTACTTCCCTTCTTCAGGATTGTTCTAATATGTCACCCTTTTATTTTAATTTGATAATGAGTAAGTTTCCTGACAAAAGGTTAGAAATCAAGGTTAACAAGTAACAAATTACTATAAAATCAAAATTTCACAAAGCCTCTGTGGAATGCAGCTGCAGACATTGGTTATTCAGGATCAATTTTTCATTAAATTCTGCAAATGATTTTAAGCCTTTCTTCATGTATGATGAATTGTTCTTTATCAGCTGCCAGAAGATGGAGCTCTTTTAATAAACCATGATGTTGATATTTGAAAAAAATGCAGAAAAAATTGCA
The DNA here is from genome assembly GCA_008033365.1 of Pseudorectes ferrugineus. Lineage (NCBI taxonomy): Eukaryota > Metazoa > Chordata > Aves > Passeriformes > Pseudorectes > Pseudorectes ferrugineus. The sequence continues at coordinate 5,710 of QWTY01015130.1, read as the reverse complement.
TAGAAAAACTTTAGAAAAACGTTAAGAATATTTCCATTTGTTACTAATTAAGGCTTAGTTAAATACATTTTAAAGCAGGTAAAATTGTATTCTGCTGCAAATCTGAAAACCAGCTTGATATATTAATTACATTTTCAGATTTTGTTAGTTTTAACCTTATATTTTAAACTCTCTTTTTCTTACATCTTCTGAATTTTTCCAAACACTCCCGAATAGGTCAGAAGTTGCTCTTTAGTTAAGACATATGGACTTTCAAGGGTGTAAAATAAGTAAAAAATTGACTCCAAATCCTGTTTCTGTGTCCCTGGTTTCAGTGGTGTAAGGCTGGAGTGGAAGGCAGTGTAGCTGGGCTCTGCAGAGCTTCGTGGCTGTCAGACCAAACATCTTTCACTGACACCTCTGACAACTGCTAAGCAGGTGGGCTTCACTACTGCTGACAATAAGCCACCTCAGACAGGTGACAGTGGAAAGCCATATAAATGTGCCTGTGAAGGTATCTGTTCATCTCTCCTGCTGTATTGACCATGGAGGAAAGACAGATAATGAGCTTAGGTTAGACTGCTAACTTTAGGACAGGTAAAGTTAGCCAGAATGAATCCAGAAATCTTATTAACAGAATTTGTGAAGAAAAGATCGAATCTCTATTCACAGCATTGATTCCAGCCTGTTTAATATAAGCTGTAATTCACACTTCTTTAGTATAAGCTGCAACCACAACCGAGTACAAGCATAAAGTTCAAATTAAAGGGAGGCAGCTATGTAGCTTGGCAAGAATAGTGAAAAAAAAATTGTTGTTATTTTTTTTCCAATGCCATCTCTTAGCTTTCCACTTAAAACTGAAATAACTTTTCCATAAGTGTCAAGCCTGGATGGAAGAATCATAAATACAGATTATGTTACTTTAGATAATTCTTCCTACTGTTTTTGAGAGTTAATGAATAATATAATGAAGAATTCTCACATTGGCACAGCACTTGAAATGTAGACCTCCAAATGTTGCTTGGTATGACAGGATGGTCTTTTTCATCTATTTTAAGAAAACTTCTTTTGTCTGAAAAAAATTAATCCGTTTGTGTAATCTGTCTGTCAGTAGCTCTCACTGACTTTGTCAATCAGCCTGGATTACATTGAAAGTCACCTTAGGTCTGAATTGCAAAGCTGGTAAGTATGTGTTTGTATGAGTGTGTGTATTTTCACCACTCTTCTGATGCAGAGAAATGTTTGGTTCCAATGGAAATTAATGATATAATAAATGTTTTTCATCCTAGCCTGGTGTCAATCACAATTCAGCAGGTCCACTTTGTGGGTTATTCACTTTGCAAAGCCTTTGCAGTGGTAGACAATGGCAGTTTTGTCCTATAACATCTCTTTCTATTACACTTCTCTGGATGTTCCTAAAAGCTTGCAGAGCTGTACTGTACATTAGGGGTAAAGGCTGGAGGTTCACTTGGCACCTTTGCTGTCTCTCAAGCCATTGAACAGAGAAAAGTGTCTGCTAGCATTAAGAACTGGGAACATTCAGAGAAGAAGTTACAGCATTGAATGCAGAGCTTGACTACTGTCACTCCATATTGATTTTTTAAGAGTTTATACACCACAATTCAAGCCAAAAGTTCTGATAACCCTCCTGAAATCCACTTTTCAAGTGCACTTCCTCTCACACACTCCCTGAACCTATACGGTGCGTATGAGTTTCAGCTTTGCTCTGATTAATACTGTTTTCTGATATTGTGAAAAGAAAGCCCACACTTGCATTCCAAATTTTGAAATTAATTTAGAGAAATGTCCAAAGGGACATAATTTTTTTTTTTTTTTCTTTTTAGGAATTTTTTTTTACAGTCAGCTTCCAAGATATCCATTATCTTTGGATGTTTCTGTAGGTTTCTCTGACAAGCAATGAAAGGATCACCTGTACCACCAAGGAGAATGCTTGCTTGACAGTAAATGGCCCTAATGGACACATGCCAGAAGATTCAGCAAGAATGCATGGTGACATCCATAAATGATGGTGCATAATGATGACAGAGAGAGTGCATATATTATTATTTGAGGCTTTTATTACTTATGGCTTTCATATTTGTGCTGACACATCCTCTTGCAGTGTCTTAAACAATGTTATATCAAATTTGCACAGTGTAGCACCTTATTTCCTTTTGCCCAAACTAGAAATATCTTGCAGAATTATTAGCAAGTGGAGGGATTTTTTGGCAGGGGTTGCAGTATTGAGCTTTGCTGTAACACTCTTCTCATGCATCTCTCCCACTTGATGAACGCTGTAATTACCTCTCATAAAAATAAAATCCACCCTTGCATTCAATGTAAGTACTAGCTTTCACTATTTTTTTCTTCATTTCCTTTGCTCGTTTGAAGAAGTTATAATGCAATTGAAGGCTACTCAAATCCAGAGGGAAATTAAAAGCAGCTTTTGGTACTGAACTTATAAATGGTACTTTTAGATTGAAACTGATGTTTTTCCATCAATTAAATCTGATTTTAAGAACTAGCTTTTCTTTCTTACTGATTATGTGAAAGACCATGTGTAAGATAAATAAGCAAATTAAGCAGCAAGGCTAGGAGGAGAATAGAGAAACAACACATTGGATTTCTAAGGTCTTTACATATGCCAGTTGTACAATTGTGACCGTAGTGGTAAAAGTGTGCCATCAGCTAAGTGTCCACCAAACTCACTGAAAAGGAGTAATTTTTTTACAGGAATGTTTTTCTTCTGATATAGATGTCCACAAAGCAGGAATCGTGTCACTTTCAGTTATGTAATTATTTCCATTTCTAAGCAAAGTTCTATCCTCAACTAAAGTAGTTAAAACAGTAGCAAATCTGCAGGTTAATTAGAGTTACTATTTTTCTGTTACAGTGTTGTCCAGTGTGACTTAAAATTTTCAGTGAAATTTTTCAGGAGGAAAGTATTTCAGTTGATGGTGATCTGTAAGACTTTGTTTAAACTATAACCAAAATAAAAATGGAGGTGTTTTTTCAGAGTATGGGGGATCCCATGACAGATGTAGTAACAGAAAAAGTATTTATTCTCATATTAAGCAAGGATATTGGTTAGAATGTGGAATATTGATTTCTCTCAAATATTTAGCTCTGACACTGTGGAAGGTAATTCTGTTTTGGCAGACCTCCTTATACTCTTTTGGAAGAATGCTTCAAACTAAGGAAACTCGTGGAATAGTTATTTCCACAAAACCTAGTGGCAAAGGAAGTCCCTAACTAGATAGGTATAGAGGTGATATACAAGATAACTAATATTTCTGTTTAGTACATCTTGGACAATAACAGAATGAATGTTGGAAGATAGCAACCCTTTGGCGAAGACATTGTACATCAAGTCATTAATTGTAGATCCTTTTACTATAGTTCAAGGCATTTATTATGTATGTATCTTCTTCTGACTTGTAGAAGAGATATGCACTGTGTTGCTTTAAAATTTGTAGTAGCCTATAAAAGGCAAGAACTAGGCTGCCATAAGCCTAGAAGAGTAACCTAAAAAAGGCTCTAAAGGTCTGGGAGTTAGCTTGCATTTTTATTGCAAGATGGTAACACCATTACAGGTGCATTCCAGGCTGTTTGACATTTCATTTAATTATACTCACAATTTTACATTCTCTAATTTTGTACCCAAAACATGCAACACATTTAGTTAATATTAAAAAAAAAAAAAATCCCAAGAGACATGAGGAGTCAGAACCAGATTGATTTTTGAGGCTTATTTGTCGCTATGAGCAGAGATTAGAGCTCAAAGAAGAGTGACTCATGATGTCTGTGCTCATTGCAGCATGACTGACAGTTTGCAAGACAGACATACCTCTATTTGTGTGGGAAGTTAGCAGGAAAAGGCCATTTTATTCAGCCAAACTAGGGCTGTATTTTGGGAAAGGTTGCATCCATTTTTCCAGTATTGGTGGGCACTAATACAGTCTGTACAGACAAACAACACTTTCCCCAATATAAGAGCACTTTGCGTCCTGACTGCACCCTTTTCCTTAAGTTTGGCCTTGGAACAGAGCCCACTTAGAGCAATGTAAAAACCTTTGACTTTGATGGAATTTAGATCTGATAAAAAGGTGCATTGCTAGTTTTTTTTCAACAAAATGGCTTTTTGGCTCCTTACTAGCAGATCTATAGATGGATATTGACACTCCTCATTTAATCTTCTATTTTCAAAGAACTTCTTGAATTGCCCAATTTCCAGTAAACCACCTCTAAAAGAGCTCAGATTCCTCTTATATTGTGAAGTGCCTTTAGATTTAGTTGCTTAACTTTGAAGTGGAAAACTGCAGCAATCTAGAATACAATTGCTAAAAAATGTTCTGGTAGGTTTCAGTACAAGTCCATTATCTTCCTGCAGAAGATGGGAATATATTTCCTTTATCTTGTTTTTCACCCTTTTGTTACACAATTATAGACAAACAGATATTGTATTTATTTGATTGTGTTATGTTGTACTACAGAAAGAACAGACCAAAATAGGAAAAAAACAAACCAAGACAACACTTTACTCTTTCTAAGACTGCAGGTCTGTCTCATTTAGTCAAAGTTACACTGGATTTACTGGGGACTTTAGCTGGTTACCTTGAGATCATATTTAGGCACAAGTAACATGACTCTTCCTTTCCAGTTCAGCACACTTTTATTTTTTGCTTTTTCTTTTTTTCAGTGTTTCGTATTATTGAGACCTCAGCTAACGAAGATACTTATATTTGCCAAAGAGAAACTGGATATTCCAGCAGATTTAAGCATTTCGGGAGATAGTCCTAATTTTACAGTGTAATTGTACCTTGATTAATTGGTTTGAGTTTCCTAAATTTGATTCTGAACCATGGAAAATCTTTCTATTGCGGAAGACATGCTGGGGGCTAATACCGCGGAACTGGAACAAGTCTACTTTATTCCAACACACTGAGTGGAGGATATTCCTCCATTTTGGAGGATACATAATAAAAAGGTGAGGCATTCAAGGAGGTAGAATTACCTGAAAACTCAGGAAACCCTGAGTTTCATACAGCTGTAAGCTACAGAAGAAAATGGTGCTTAACTACTGTGCCTGATGCGGAGTTTTTAGAACACGAGGGCATATATAATTTAGCAGTGACAGCAGTAACGGCAGGAGAAAGAAATTTACTTCAAAGAAAGAAGGAACAGAGGACGGGAGATGTTTTAACAAACCTGGGAGCTCTCTCTGGCAACAGTGCCTTACAGGATTCAAATGCAGAAGGCCAGACTCTTCTATTGATTGCTGACTGATCTGTATTTTATCTTCTGCCAAAGTTAGTGTATACTCAGCTTTTAAATTTAAGATCTGCCTTTAAAGGAACAAAGTCTTGGGTGAATTTTCTCAAACAATTGCTTTCCAAGGAAAAAGAAATAACACACACAGAGAACAAAACCTTAATGCCTTAATACCTTTTCTTGTCTCTGGAGGTGTAGAACAGACAATTTAACTACCTAGAATCTCCTTTTATCCATATCATCTCCCTGTAAACATCTGACTCCTCCATAGAGAGAGGTCTGAACATGCTCTAGGATAGCTTTCCCTTAGCTGCTTTGATCTGAAAGAAAGAAAGAAAGAAAGAAAGAAAGAAAGAAAGAAAGAAAGAAAGAAGAAGAAGGTGATTTCTTCTCTTTCAAAGTTATTTCAAGTTCTCAGACCCAAACCAACCTTTGCTCTTGATTTTGGCTGGGTGAATCG
>QWTY01015128.1:0-11034 GCA_008033365.1 Pseudorectes ferrugineus | reverse complement strand
CAAGGAGGCAGGTGGGAGAGGGCTCCTGCCATAAGGCCTGAAAGCAAACACTGTGTTTATCTGTGACAAGTATCACAGCTGAGCAGAGCTCTGCTCTTCAAGGAACTGAGCCATGGAGCAGCCAGTGAGCAATGTGGTGATAATTTCTTATGGGCATTCATGACCTTATGATAATTTTATGAATTTCATCAATTACAAAATCTCCAGCTGCACATAAGCAGGCTTTTATTTTCTGTCCTTTGGCAAACAGGAACATAGTCTCTGCATGTATGAAGGACCTTTCCGTCATTGAAGCACTTTCCAAATATTAAGGCTCTTGACAGCTGAGGCAGATTTTTCTGCTTTCCTAGGGCTAAAGAGTAGATTAAAACCTGTTAGGTTTTAGTGAGTTGTTGGTTGGTTGGTTGGTTTGTTTTGTTTCCCACTTCTGGTCTGCCAAAACAGGTTAGATTGGCATATGGCATAAAATGCCAGTATATAGAGGTAAAGGGTCCAGCTCAGATCCTCTAACTTCTTAGCCTATTTTGTGTGATTAGTGAGACAGAATAAAGATAAAATATTTAAAAATAAAAAGGACAGGGTATCAGACATTGCAAAAGGAAGCTGATGAACATTGTAGTTTAGATCCATATTTGGCTGACCTTGACATATGCTAAAGGCTTTCAGTGGAATATACCAAAGTATGACTGCTCAGAGTTTGGCCTCCAGTGAGACTGTGGAGGAAAGCAAAGCACACGCTTACCTGTATTCAAAGGTAAAGAGCTTTTGGTAGATAGCATGTGGTAGGGAAAAACAAGTTGCCATTATCCAGATAACAGAGATGTAGATAACACCTTTTCCAGTAGATATGCGAGGTTTCAGAGGGTGCATTATAACCTGTGCAAAATAAACCAAAATCTAGGCTTATTACATTTCTGGAAAAATTATTCTTTTTTTTTTTCATACAATCTTCCAGCCTTAAATCTATTATTTAATGTGGTAATTCAGCATGCAAGCAGTACAGTCTTCACCCAGCTCCCAATGACTGTAAGCTGGACATGAAAACCTGAGTTTTAACACCATGAAATATGGTTCAAGTCAGATCCTAGTCCTACCCTCAAATTTCAGTATTTGCATCTAGGTGGGAAAAACTGTGTACCAGGAGGTGTTAACACATGTTCATTACCAGGTTCAATTTCCTTAATAGAAAAAAAAAAAAAGGAGAAAAAAGTTTCAAACTCTTCAGTATCAGTGACCCAAAGAACCAAAGGGTTTGTGATTTAACCAGACCTCCTTGGAAATGCTTCTGATAGTCAGTGCATTTTCTGGAAACAATCTTTCTAGCAGAAAATGCCAACTGTCAATGGTTTTGTGTGGTTGTTGGGTGACTCCAAGCTGATAATACCCAACTGTCCCCAGTTTTGAGCCCATTGTCAGTGGCAAGCCACAGCTCTGCTTGTGATAAACACCAACGTGCTACAGTCAGATCTCCAGTATTCAGGGTAGCAGGAGGTGGGACATCCCAGGACATCAGGAGATAGAGCTGAGAAAGCTAACTAGGATGTCCCTTACAACCCTGGTGCTGGACAAGCCACCCCAAAGCAGAGCTGTCCATATAAATTCCTATCAGGATCTTGAACTTTCTCCTCATTTGAGAGCTACTGGATTATCTGCTGCATAAAAGATCCTTTTACCCAGCTGGAAGAGATAGCAAGGTGGTGGATACCTCATACCTTGATGTGGGTTTGAAACTATTCTGACAGCAAGAACTGCCCCCCTACCCTGTCAGCTCCTCATGCATCTTATGATATTCTGGGAACTGAGGGGAAAAAGACATGGGATCATCCTTTCTCAGTTTACTTATGTCCTCCCAAGCTTTCCATCTCTCTGCTTCAGAGAGGTCTCACCTGGTGCCTGTCCACAGCAATGGCTGTAAGGGTTAGGGCAGAGACGTGGAGGGAGCAGTACTGTGCAAATCTACTGACATGGCACATCCCCTTTCCAAAGATCCAGGTACTGTTCACAAAACGAGCCTAAAACAAGAAGACCATTAGTTTTGTGCACCCCACAACTGCTTATAGGTACAGCTCCAACAATTCCTTGTGCTGTGTAAAAGACACTTGTAAGGTAGCAGGTTTTTGTATACCTGTATAATTTTCTGGCTTCTGAACCCTGAAAATGTAGATTACTGCTGCTCAGTGGCCTGGCAATATCCTCCAGCACAACACAGCAGTGCAGTACCAAAGATGTTTTTTCTGTTTTATTTACAGTGAGTCCTTCTGCAGCCTCACTATGGAGTCAATACATTTGCTTTTCGTTTTAAGGCCTCCTTTATGGCATAGGGTGACATCTTATCTCACTTCAAGCAGACTACAGCTTTTCAAAACAGCCTGTTAAACGATGGTGAGCATTTATCTTTTTCAAGTTTTATAGCATTACTTTGGAAATACTTTAGAAAAGAGAAGGAAAAAAAAAGATCAGATGCTACAAAATACTAAGCAATCACTGCAAGGTTATTATTGTACAAGTACTATCAGGGCCACATTTAACAAATGAGTAATTTCCAATCTTCAACTAGATAACAGGAATCAGAGAAGAAAAGTCCATGTGGAGTTTTCCAAAGGCAACTCCAATGGCTGTAATTTGGAGTGGACAGATCTCTGCAGAACACACTGCCTATAGCAGTGTAAAGCAGGAAAAGCCACCAGAGCACCTTTATGGCACTGTAGAGGCCCAGAGAAGTTGACTTTAGTCGTGGGGTGGATTGTGGTGGTGCATCCCCCCACCTCCCAGGCTGCACCATGTCTGTGAAGTGCTTAGGCGCTTCCTTTCCCTCCGGGATGGGTCGTCCCAGGCATCTGTGCCCCCTCTTACCAGCGTGAAAGGTGTGTTGAGGAGCGTGATCATGATATCGGCTACAGCCAGGTTCACAATGAACAAGCTGGTGGCAGAGTGCACACGCTTCGTCTTGATGACAACATGACAGACCAGGACGTTGCCGAAGAGGGAGAAGACGATGATGAAGGAGTACGCCGCGATGAGCAGGGCTTTCACCGTGGTGCTCTGCGACTCTGCTCCGTACCGGCTCCTGTCCACAAAGCTCTGCCAGTCGGCCAGGCTGTCATTATCCCAGGAAAAGAAACCCGACACGTTCGGGATTACAAAAGTCTTCTCCAGGCTCCCATTGAGGGGCAACTTTCCTGGGGTCGCAAAGGCGTTAACCAAGTCGGGGAGGGTGAGCCAGACAAAACAGGACAACATCTCTGGAACGCCGCTCTGCTCCAGTTCGGGAAGAGCTCATTTGCGAGAGCAGAGCTCGCTCCGTGTGCCGGGAGAGCCGCTCTCCTCCCGCTCAGCCCCGGCGCGCTCGGGGGCTGCAAGCGCGGCACACGAGCAGCAGGATCGAAGGGATGCTCCTGCCTCCCGCAATGTGCTTCTCTCCCGCTCAGCTCGCCGCTACTCTTGCTCCTTCAGCCAGCTTTATATCCCCGGGCGAGCTCCGAGCCGGGATCTTCTGCAGTCATCGGGCTGCATGACATAATTTGTGCTCTGACGTGCTGCTTTTCCACGCAGCTGCGCTCCCCCGGGCGCTACTCCGAGGTGAGTACATCTGTGAGAAAGGCAAAATCAATCTCTTCAGATGTCAGAATCCCTTTTCTCTACCACAGCCCATCTCGTGCAAATTCCGTGCTGTTTATACACCGGCAGCGTGTGTGCCAGCTCTGCTCTCTCCCAGGACAGGTCAAATCCGAGCTGTTTTACAGGTCCGGCAGGCAAGTTTCAGCCTATTTCTCAGCATGATTAGAACAGAACAGAACAGAATGGAACAGAACAGAACGGAACAGAACAGAACATAACAGATGAACTGTAAATAACAAGCTGCCTGATTGTACTTACACTATTTTTCCAAAGACCTTTTTTCTCTCAGAGAGACATGGAATACTCAAGTTTTCCCTTGGCAGGTATTTCCTCTCAGCCAAAGGAATAAAAGTCTGATGTGAAACTGCTTTCTAGGGTTTGTAGAAATAGAGGTAGTTACAAAGATGTGATTATACAGGACAGAGAACAGGAACTGTCCCAGCCCAGTGAGTCCAGTATCCAAAGCAAAAGGCAGCTGTATGTTGATCCCAAGCACTGATGAGACGGCAGCATGTGTGCTCCCTCTGCCTTCCCCACAAAACACAGTTGGAAATAGAAAACCAGCACCAGGAGACCAAGACCCACAAATCTTACACAGAAAGATGTGCCACTTCCCAAGTGCACATGTACAGTGCTGCACCTCTGCTGGGGACAGATCTGCTTGGGCCGCGTCAACTCTCTCCAGCCAGAGCTGGTTTTGTACGTAAAAGGCTTTATTTAATCATTAATTAAATGGCCACTACCTGAAAAACTTGTAGTATAAGCTGGTCACTCACTGGTGAAAGTAACTCTTCCAAAAGATGTTTGTGACTACCTCAGTGAACTGCTCGGGCTGCCTTCTCTTCACCACTCCTCAGGAGCTGGACACAGTAGGACAAGCAGAATGGACAGCCCACAGTGCTACCCTGCACACTGCTGCCAGAGTCTGTTTCTTCCACAGAATTGTCCAATTAGAGCTCTTTAGGCAGTTCACTTGTTTCAGAGAAAGCTTTCCAGTGAACCTGCTGGAGCTGCTAAGGTGGCAGTCACCCCTGACCATTCAGAGAGAAGAAATGTGTCCCACTCAGAAGCGCTGTCAGGAAACCAGTCTCAAATAAAGGCCCAAGAAAATAATAGAAAGTAGGACAGAGCAGCATTCTTATAGGTTTGGGATGAGAAGAGAGGAGTCAGTGGCATATGTCCCCCTTCTTGCTATGCTGCTCCAGCAGCTCCCAAGTCCCCCTCCTTTCCAGCGTTGCATAAGGGCATAAAGGATATTCTGTCTTCTGACACTCAAACGCCTTCTCTTGTTTCGTATCTATCAAGTTCTGTTCTCCTGTACTATAATCTGTATTCCAGAAAAAATGATAAGTTTTGTTTATTTATACTCCTTGATCTAATTCTTAATTTCTAGCAGGGTACCCTTGCATATGTAGTTAGAGCTGCCATTGCCTTTGAAGACCAGGTGCATCCAGGAGAGCAGGATATCTTCTCACCTCCTAAGCTAGGCTGCTGATACGATGGGAATCTCCTCCCACTCAACTCAAGTCCACCCTCCTCGGAGCTGGATTGTGTGTCTTGTGATCCAGAGGAGGTCCAGCCACACACTGGGGAGGCCCACTCAAAATACCCACAAAGGGTCATGGAAAAACCAGTGGAAGCTCTTTGTGTCAGGAGTCTCCCATGTTGCTGGTGTGCCTTTCTCTGCTTCACAACGGCTTTCTGATTTGCTTTGTATTTAAAAATGCTCCAATAAGAGCTGTTTAAGCAGCTCACCTAGTTGTAGTTGTTCCTAGAGAATAGGCTATAGTAGATTTGGCAGCTTGGTACCTGCTCCTGCCAACTTCACCCGTGCTCCACAATCCCCAGCACCCCCTGACAGCAAAAGAAGCAGCTGCACAGGAATGTCAGGATTTGGCACGCCGAATCTGGTTTTTGTAAAAGGTATCTGTGAAATGATGCAATTTCTCAAGTGAAAAGTAATGTTTGAAATAAAGCTATTCAGCTAATAAAAAAAGTCATCAAAAGCCCCTGTGCAAGAGTATTCTTAACAGGATAATAATAAATTAGAAAACAGGCCTGGTGGGAATAAAAGATTATAAGAAGAATATAAAAAAGTCAGCTAGACACGCCAAAAAGTTTGGAAGCATTCAAAAAGAGGAATAATGCCTTTTTTTCTTTTTAAATATACAGCATAATAAATACTTTCTCCCTGCCCCCTGCTCCTGGGAACAATCTTTCACTACCATGGCTTTAATGAATTTTTGAGCTTTGCTGAATTTTTGAGCTTTTCTGGGGCAGGGGAATTGAAGTTACATAGGTAAGAAGTGATTTTTCAAAAACTATCCAGTGTGATCACTGAGAAATAATGTTGGTTTTCTGAGCATCCTAACCCCCTCGTCTAACCAATCACATTAATGTTTAGGACAAGCACCTCTTTACAGTACAGTCTTACCCCACACACCAGCTACATGTTTTCCCCTGAAGTGAGGGCTGCTGTATTTATCTTCCATACAAGCCAATTTTAACACAAAGCCACTGTGAATTTGACAACTGATTGAAAAAAAAATTGTGAAAAGGGAGAAAGAGCCTTTGATATGATTCCTATTATTCTTACACACTCGGCTAAAATCTCTTCCTAGGATGTGCATGTAACATCAAAATACAGAGTCCCCTTTGGTACTTCCTGAATTACAGAGCTGAATTCACTCCTATATACTATGATGTTTAATAACAGTACAATACTGGGCTTAAGTTCTCTTGGTAGAGTTGAAAGCATTAAGACATTTTACAGCTTCAATACTGAAAACCGTATTCTTGTGTCCAACTATGACTCTGAATTCAGAGTTTTCAACTGTATCCACAGCAAACTGTAAGTACAACTCCCACTGTGCTGAGACTGTGTCCATACTCATACCTGCATACTACTAAAAATTTACTTCTCTGCAAAATTCAAACCAAAGAGACGGAGTTTTCTATAAAAGACATAACTGTCATTTTTATTATCATCCCAAAAAGAAAACAGAGTTTGAGAGTTTTAGAAAGAACTTGCACTTTCAGGCAGTACTTTAGAATATCAGACCCTCTAGTCTAGTGCATCAAGCAATGTAACAGACAAATTATACCAAATTTGGTGCTGCTGGAAAAAAAAAAACCCAAACCAAACCATTTCACAGAAGTGAAAATGGAAGGCAACCCATTATTTACAGAGAAATATCATATAGAGAAAGCCTTGCAAACTGCTTTCCATTTTCTTCACAAACTTCCATGGTCTCTCTTGCACAGTGAGCCAGAAATCACTTAGTTCTTCTTGATGTTGCAGGGCTCATGAATGGATCATCCTGCAATTTGCAGAGATACACATTACTAAAACTAGCAGGCATTCCAAGTCATAAACAAGCAAAGTCACCTTTAGATGAAGCTAGAAAGCCTGGCCATACGATTCCATGTTTTCTGACAGACTTGGTTTTGTTGGTTTTGATATGAAAGAGGTCATCTATTGACTTAAAACTCCATGTGACATATGTGCAGAGAATAGAAGTTTATGTCAGTATGACCAGAACAGCTACTTTGGAATAAGTAATAACCTATATTTCAGTTGTTAATGAGCAGCACATATCACAATAAAATTATGTCCATACACACATTGCACATTATAATTTACTGATATTTGCATGAATCAAAAATACTGTTTCTTTTTGCATATTCAAGCAAACATGTAGTATTTTATTTCAGGTGCAAGAAGAGATAGCACAGTGGGGAGAAGGGACAAGAACGTAGTATTTTCTCTGAAGTGGCCAACATCTGGCATTGTTAAGGAATAGATTCTGACCATGCATGACAGCCTGTGAAAACAAACTGCACAATGCTTGACAAAATAGAGTGTATTCTATTCAGTGCAAAACTGTGTAAAAATTTCTACTTGTTTAATTGTGGAAAAAAACATTTCCTAGCAGTTCAAAGATATACTGCAAGAACAGACATATTGGACTTGAAGACAGTGTTTTACATTTTTTAAGAAGTGTACTTAGATAATTTGCAACAATAAAATGCCCTGGAACAGAGCCATTTCTAAATGCCAAAAAAAAAAAAATCTTCCATTTTACAAGAATAAAATATATAACTAAATGAAAGGATATAGCTAAGCACTAGAAGAGAGTATAATTACTTTCTCTCCCAGGCAATTCCAGGTCCACATTTCAGTAATGACAATTCACTGATTAAAAATTGAAGGGAAAAAGGATTGGATATTTTCCTGAGGTCCCTTCTAGCCTTATTTTTGATAATTATGCAGATAGTCTAATTAAAGTTGGTTGCAATAATCTAGCCCTGTTAGTGAAAAAAATAATAAATTCAATTTTACTCTGAAATGCTTTACTCAAATAAGACGGCTATTTGAGTAAATAGTGAGCTATAAAAACAGTGAGCTATAGAAACTTACATGAAATAAAACTAAAAAATAGTACTAAATACCATACCTCATCTGACTCAAAATCAACTCCTCTAGATGCTCGGCTTTGTGAACCTCTTTTGCTAAGTGAAGATGTAGTTGGCAACCTTGAAACATACGAAGAGAAGAAAAATGGCATCAGCATGTTCTCAGTTACCAGACATTCCAATAACTTCCCCCTTAACTTAGAGTTGGACCACCAATACACAGAGTAAAAATAAATAGAAATAACAATAAGTAGAACAATACAAATTCTTAAAATAACATATTAAAACTAAACCTCTGATCAAGTTTACTTCAATCAGTAATCTTTTTTTTTTTGTTACAGAAAGATAACCCACATCAACAAATAAAAATTTACATAAATTCTCTAAGCAGTGTTATGACTTTCCTAAATATCTGGTAGTCAATCAGATCCTTGGACACTGCTGATTGTCAGTCAGAAATAAGGCACTCTAGGCTGCATTCATGAAGCAAACATACTGACCTTTGATTTGCTTTGGAAGAAGAAGGAACAAAAGAAGTATCCTCTAGATCAGAATCAACGTCTATAATATCCTGAAAAAGAAATGTATTAAGGTTTTCCACAGAATTTATTCTTACAGAGAGAGTGCATAATGCTTCAGTACTATAGCACAGAACCCCTGTTTCTTTCCAACTATACACCTATTTAATTAGAATAATATACACTTGGGAGGGCTCCAGGCTAGAACTGCAGGAATTTGCAAATACAGCACAAGTTTATTCTTCACATCTTTGAGCTTGCAGAACCCACCAAAACACTCATGTATATACATCTCGTATCTTAGACCATAGTCACAAACAAAACATGGCTTTTCTCAGACAAACATCATAAAAAAAAGGATACAAAAGGTCTCCAAATTAACATGCAGAAACTTAATGCTGGAACTGATAGCTTGGGAACATCCGCTGATTTAAGCTAACGTTTTGACCGTGTATTTATTTCTCAAATCAACAGTAAAAGACAGCACAACTTCATTCTTACAAGAAGCTGCTTACCTCAGAGTAAGACTGGAATGAATTTAAAGAGTGGTCTGGTTTTGAAGATCTAAAGGCTGGAATAAAACATATGTAACATTTTTAAAATGCTCACACAATTAAATGCAAACAAAATTATATAGTTCTTTTTATTTAAGACCTGCCCAGCATGCATTTCCACTGCAAAATACTTTGTAAAACAAACAAACAAACCAACCCAAAACATAAATTAAGTCTGTCAACCCAGGGATATAACCCTCTGGGCAGCTGCAGGTGCTTCCCAGGTCTGGCTGAAAAACCATCAGTAACATTGGTTAAGAGGAAGTGAAAAATATTACTATAACTGAAATTCCTGTATATCTAACATGTTAAATATGAACATATCTGCTAAAATTCATTTCTCTGCACTATTTCAGGTCATTTGCTGACCAACTTAAAATTAAGGTAATTTACTGAGTAATTTAAAATTCAGTGTACCTTGGGGTATTTTGTGGGGGATTTATGTGTAGATTAGTGAGCAGTATTTTTTTCTTTGATACTCAGATTACCTATGCTGTTTCCTCAGCACCTGTTCTCTAGAGCAAGGAAGAGCTACTCTCACATATGTAGGCTGCTTAAAGATAAAGTTTTCTTCTCTAGTAAAAACTGGCATTTCTGAAACTTGCTGCAATGTAAGGCTAAATGGATTTGCATTAAAGCTTACTAACTTGTAAGTATCAGTCAAATTGAACTTTTTGTCCCCTGAGGAATATTCTGCCTGAAATGTAAAGTCACATTCTTTCTATGCTTATTCCTTAAGAAACTGCATACAGTAATGTTTCCTATTTCCAGTTCTAGCCAGAAGTTCCTAACACATTTCATTTTACACCATGACAGAATACCACTACTTTTTTCCTTTTCTTTTTTGTTTCTCTCATCACTGTTAGTTATTCTATTTCATTAGTGCTAGTGAAAGAATCTCTCACAGCTGAAATGGACTAACAGAAAAAAAGGCAATTAAGGCACTTCATCATTAAACAAACACCTTCACTACAGTTTGAGAGAGCAGATTAGAGTAACAGACAGATCACAGGCCTACCATCCACAATAGACATATTCTTGGCAGGCACAGATACAGGCTTGTAGGATCTGCTGCTAGAAGCTGACTCTTGGCTAGTAGTTCCTGTAGAGATAACAAACAAAACACAAATCTGTTCAGCAGTTATTTTTTATCCTCTTTAGTCTATCATTACTGAGGGGGAAGTCACCTAAAAAAAAAAAATCTACAATCCTCTTTACTCCTCACTTTCTTCCTTGAATCAAAGCCCTCCCTACATGCCGAAGAACTGCTCTGGATCAAGTATTCAAAGGTCCACAGACACAACCTCTTCACATACAGGGCCCTGCTGTGATGGGATCACAACACTGTTGGAGCACAGGCTCACAGAACTTGTTTAAAAGCACTAACCAAATCAGACCCAAGATGACAGCCTTTGTTTCAACTCAACCTGCTCTAAGACCTTTGGGCATATTACTGAGACAACTCAAAGGAGTAGACTGCTGCAAGATCCCATCTTTTCTATTTTATTTATATATATATATTTACATAAAATGGAAATACATCTATAATGGAAATACGACTACCACTGTAAAGTGTACAATCACACATAGTCAAGGAGCTATTTAACTCGTTTTGCTTAGGAAACACTCCCCATTTTTTCAGTCATTAGAAACATTAAAGTCTCTTGTAAATTACATTAGGATAGAGACAATCTGTACCTCCTCTTTATACTGATCAAATGCATTACCTTTACCAGTGACAAAGGTCTATCCACGCACTTCACTGTACAGACCTTCCCAACAATGCATCTTTTAGGAGTTTACCATGTTTCCATAGCTGGGAAGCATGATATTTTTCTTTTAATCACAGTGAAAAAGTCACAACTTAAGCCTTGTAAGGCAGTCAACTGTATGTAACAGGATACCACAAGTATCTGAAAAGTTTTTTT
>QWTY01015127.1:0-12425 GCA_008033365.1 Pseudorectes ferrugineus | reverse complement strand
CATCCTGAGACCTGCTCCTAGCTTAGTCCTTAACACTGCATTTCCAAACATTAAAGAAATCAAGAGGACTCTCTGTAACTTCATTGGAGTAAAGCCCACATCCAGTCTGACCTCCTGTCCTCAGCCAGTGCCCAAGGGCAGGTGGGCCGGAGCATTAAAGGAACAGGCAAACTTAAAATGCTATTTTTCCAGAACATTCCCTCTGATTTCAGCCGTGTGCAGCTAAATGGTTCTCCAAGTTAGAAATACTGTCTTTTTGTTTAGTTCCCCAACGGATTTTATTTCTATGGATGTGTCTAATTGTTTTCTGAACCCAATCCATAACATCTTGCACTAACAAGGCTTGCTACACCACGGTCATTTTTGCAATTTGGGAGAAAAGCACCTCCTGTTTGGTTTAGAAATATTGTATTTCACTATACGTCCCCTAAATTTATTTTTCTCCAGTGAAGTTTATATTGAGGGTGAAGCATTTCATCTGACGGCACCGAAGTATCCACATGGAATTTCATTTTTAAAGGTAATTCAGGGAAAAATATACTTTGGAAAAATACACTTTGGAAAAATACTGAAAACCAAAGACAGAACATTATCTGAACTCAGGCATTCTAAATAATCCTCATGGAAAAAAGGAGAAAAAAATCATGCTTACAATACTTGACGCAAGAACTTCTAAAATTTGAGGTTATCTGAGGAAAGAAACTGCTTGGTAAATACACTGTGGAGTTAGGATGTCTTCCTGCTTTCTACCCAGTTGTGCTACAACTGTCATTCCAGGAATAAAGGGCCAAAGAAGAAAAGACTTAAGCTTTATAGATTCTTTTATTCTTCTCAACAAGGAATTCAAGTTAAGACAAAGGTAAGGGTAGGAAAAAACTGTGCAGCAAAATCAGCCACATTTTTGTTTTACACTTCTCTTACACTCTATTCTTCCAAACAAAGGCTGATACCAGTATTAAATTGAGCAGCAATATATAAAAGTCATTACTTTGTTGCAACTTAGCCAAATAAACAGATGAAATTACTTACTAGAATAAAAAGTACTTCATGCTAGATCTAAGGATATTAAAATATAACTGAAACATAGCAAAAAATTTAACATTTTCAAGGGAGGAAATATTCACTGACCATGACATAAAAACTAAACCAGCATATTGTACATTACTGCAATACGATGACACATGTCACAATGTTGCATATTTACCTCTCTGAACTATGCTGACATAGCAATATGCACTGTTAGAACTTTTATTACAAGAAATCACTCCCGTTGGCTCTTACAGTTTTTCATCAAACTCCACCTGTGCAGCTTGGAGACTACATTAGGACTGTAATCAGGTCAGTAATTTTGTATTGAGTGAGCTTTTGTAACTCGGAGATCCATGGAAGTTTACAGGACTACAAAATATGACAGACACATATGTAAGTGTTTACAGGGCTGGAGCCAAGGAAGGGCTTCTCAGTGAAAGAAAACTCTTCATTTATATACATTTGAAATACACTGATTTATGCATTTATAATTCAGAAAGTTCGTCATTCAGTTGGTAACAGTGCTAAGTTTTGTATCTAAAGAGGCACTTCTTACAAGTAGAGCAATTTTAAATTGTGATTCACTTCACTTCACTTGAGAGCATGACACAAGTCTTATGTAAAAGGAATGTTACAAAGGAGCTTTCCTATGCTGCTATAGTCAAAAGGTTGTGACGTTATTGCCACAAACAACCCTGCAGTATTTTAGGTCCAGTATTAATCCATATTAAAAGCACATACAAAGAGGTAGCTTCATGCTTGCTCAGGGAAGGCACAGATCCTACAAGCCCCTAATTTACTTCAAGTGTCTTTGGGACAGAGTTTGTGGTACACAACCACAAAAGGAAGTAGTGTTTCTAAAGTTGCCTGTTTAAATAGAAGAAATGTATCTTGGTAGTGAATGCACATTTCAACAGTATCAAAAAGATATTGTCAATTAATTATCTTCTTAAATTTCATTACTCTCCAAGGACGGTTATTTATGGGAGTCTCAGAATGCCTGGAACTTGAATCTGCTTTTAACCTAATGCTTTTTTTGCTGTGGACCCCTGAGCTCCCCTCTGCTTCCAAGCGGGAGTTCAGTAAAACATCTGCTTTGACAGAGAGGGCAAATCATTGTTTTCCTCTGTGACCCTGTGAAGATTTTGGGCAGTGAGAAGAACACAAGAGGTGAGCAGCAGTTCAAGTTGCTCAGCTTGCACATTGTAAAGTGAGCATCTGAAGTGAGCAGTTAAACCTACTGCTCTCAGGAAGGACCTTCCTTTTGCAGCGAATCAGCAGCTGGACCAAGAACGTTTCCCACATTGAAAATTAGTCAAGATGAAAACGCAATGAACTGAGCTGCAGCACATGAACCCCCATTATTTGATTCTGGTGGCATCAGAAAGCCTGAAAACAAAAATTCAAGTAAACACGGGAATGCCTCAGATGCAATTCTAGCTGTGGGGTTCAAGAAGTGCTTATTTTACATTTCAACAAAATATATGATCAACAGTACCCCTCTGCAAAAAAACTCAAAAACCCAGCTGAGAAAAAGATCTAATGGAGGAAACAGGTATCTAACATTTTCTCCTACCTTCATATGTACATAACGAATATAAATCAGAGTCTCATTTCTTCTGTATTCTTGTGCTCCTGCTGTTTTATAAACTTCTCCTTCTCCTCATTTGCTGTGACATTTTGGCAATTGAAAATTATTTACAGTGTAGAACAGATGATGGGGGAGGGGAGAGCAGAAATCACTTGCAGGCCTGGCTCTTGCTGCCTTTAAATATGCTCAAGAGATTTCTGTTTTTCAAGGGCAAAGGAGTATCTTTTTCAGTTAGCAAGAAAGGTTGGACTATATATTGTAACTTGTGCAAGCTCTACATCTGAAAAGACCATACCTGATTAGATGTATGGCAGGACCAGTTCTAACAAATACAAACCACTGAAATTCATGTGAGTGGCTGCAATGCCCCAGATGAAGTCTGTGGCCATTCTCTTGACTGACCTACTGTTCTTTTTTGACATAAACTGATACTGATGCACTACTTTGCAGAGAAATTAAGGAGGGGCTTGCAGTTTTCTGAAGTCCACGTTAGGAAAGATAAATAGGCGAGGAACCATTGGAAAGTAAGTGCAATAAGGAAAGAAGACAAAAGGAATTACCAACACTGCATGTGCCAACTGGAAATTGTTGATAATGCTTAAAATTAATTTCTGCTTACGCTGCAGAACTGATCCACTATCCTGACTATTCCCTGCAAGACAGGAAGCACTGCATGAACTGCTGCTGCAAAGAAGGAAAAGAAACAAAAACTGCGCATTTATAGTTCTTTGGCATACACACTATTCCTCCAGAGTAAAGAAAGGAAGTATATCCACCTGCTTCAATATTGGTAACAGTCAAAGGTACTTTCTGCACATTTACTCACAAAAGACACTTGCATCCTATTTACAGTGGACATAACACATTATTTCCTTAGATAAAAAACAGGAAACAATAAGCAGCTTGGCTTAAGAAACCAAACTGGATACACTGGTTGTGCCGATGAGAGAATTGTTTTCTAATGTTACTTCTAGGTAACAAGAACCTTCAGTGAATAAGTAAGAGGAGGAGGATACCCAGTGTGCAACTTGTTTATATGTGAAGTATATTGAAATCTAAGGACATGAGAAATCATAGAATGTGTACTCTTACTTTCTGATGAGTAGTTGTACATACATGATAAAAATAAGCTACTTTCAAAGTACAAAGTGGACAAAATCATAACTGCAGATGAATGCAGAACAGAACTCCAAGTCTGAACAGCTGGAAGCATTTCAGAAGTTCAAATCTCAAATTGAACAAAAAATCCCAGATCTGAGCACATTATGGGCTAATTTCAGATTTACATCAAAGTTAAACCTCAGCAAAGGCCAGAAAAATTTAGCACCTCACCTTCTAAAGGATTAAAGTTAGTTCCATATTCTGCACACTGATGAACCAGTTTTTAAACCTTACTAGGTTCCTTTCTATTAGGTCATGTCTCTGTCATTTCCCCTCCCATTTTTGTTTCTGAAGTTTCTCTTTCCTACAACTGCTTTTGATATTTTATACTTCTCCTTCCTGGATGCACAGGATTGCTTTTTTGATTTAGCCAATTTATTAGCATGCCAGTTCACATGGTCTCCTTCCTATTATGTCACGTTCCTGCTTTTACTTTGAAATGGTTCAAATGCTTTGATTTAGTCTCAGACCATGTGCTAACATGAGGATCTTTAAAAACTCTCCTGGAGAGAAGTCAGGATTTCTCTGGTTTTGTGAAGTAATAACTGCCAAGAGGTAAAAAGAACACAAACCAAAAATCTCCAAGCATTCCATTTCAAGGGGCTGTTTCTGAATTACACTGAAAAAGATGAATGACCTCAAGTTCAGAAAAAATACTGAGCACTAAAGGCTAAAAAATTATACTATACAGAGTGTGAAAAACTTACAGAAAGGCAAAAAAAACCCCACCAGATTGAAACAGTAAGGGGTCTACAAGAAAGCTGGAGAGGGCAGGACTTGTAGTGATGGGACTACAAGGGGGAATCGCTTCCAACTGAAACAGGAGAGATTTAGATTAGATATTAGGAAGAAATTCTTCCCTGTGAGTGTGCTGGGGCACTGGCACAGTTGCCCAGAGCAGCTGTGGCTGCCCCATCTCTGGAAGTGCTCAAGGCCACCAGATTGGATGTGGTTTGGAGCAACCTCATCTAGTGGGAGGTGTCCCTGTCCACGGAAGGGGGGTTGGAATAAGATGAACTTCAAGGTCCCTTCCAACCCAAACCATTCTATGATAAAACTAGTACTAACTCTGGAAAAAAAAGAGTATCTGTGCTTTTGAGATGCATCTATGTACAGGAATGAAAGAAAACCCTGAGATACAGCTTACTAGGATTATCGACCTAGCCTTCAGAGGAGACAGAAAAACCACAACAAAACTGCTTAAAAACAGTTAAAGGGATAAAGAAGGAAAGTACTTTTTCCTTTAGCTATCCTTTCCTCCTGCCTTTTTTATTTTTCCTAAAGTGATGTATGTTACATTTCCTTGTTTTTTTTCTTGTTGTTGGTAATGTCCTCAGACAGGTTCCCAAGATGCACAGCAGTTAAAGAAACACCTTTATTTCCCCAGCCTATTCTTAACTGCCTAAACTATCACTGCCTCAGTCAACACTTTAAATCAAACAGTTAACCAGTAACATGTGCTGCTCATTAGCAGAGTCTGAAGCTCACCTGTATTGCTCTGTTTCTTTAAAAGGCCAGCATTCAAAGCACCCTTCACCCTAAGAAGCCTTTTATTTGAGTTGTTATTGCTATAAGCAGGAACCTAGCTAAAGGAAATGTTATTTTTTTAAGGCCATCTATGAAGTTTAAAAGCATTCTTTTAAAGAAAAAGCCCAAATAAAGAAAACTGAATGTCAACAAGTGAAAGGGAAAAAAATATATTTGATGGTATGAATACCCTACAGAAAACAAGCACTCTATTAATTATTTGATAATATTACCAATCTTCATCTTTAGGGGAAGAAGAAATTACAGGAAGAAATCTTCTGTTCTTCAAGGTCAGTAGCCATTATAAAATGTATCTAAAATTGTGGTAAGGTCAGGTTGCTTCAGTTTTAAATACTCCCAGAAAAGTCAATGCTTTATAACTTTGTGCTTGAGTCAAAGAAAAACCTGTATCTTTTAGAGGCTCAGCACATCAATATAGCTTTAAGTCTCCTGTCCCTTGAAACACCTGAACCTGCATCAAGAAGAACACCAACACAAGCAGATGCACTGGAAAAAAAAAGACTGCTTTGAGAAATAAGATTGAATTCAAGCTTTTCCTTAGTCATGCTAATAGAATCTGGCTCCAAACACTCATCCATCTGGCACCTCTGCTTTTTGCTAGATCTCTACACCACAGGTATATACTTAGAAGTCAACCTGGCCACATGAAGGTGACTGAACCCCTACCTATTTTTTTTATTTTAAGTAAACCATTATTGCAAAAAGCCCATATGTTGATGCTATTACAATTGGGGTTTTCTGTCAAAAGACTGCTTTTGCAATATTGCTTGGGGGGGTAAACTTGCAATGTCTTAAGTCTTGTTTGAGAACAAAACAGCCATGTAAAGATCTTTACTTGCATGTCTGGTTGTTAATGTCATTGGGCAAAGCATTTTCTTCCTTTGAAGCTTCTTTCTAAATGGAGGAAAAATAATGCTTTTGTCCTCCGAGAAGGTACTGTGAGGATGAGATAATTATTTCAGGTATTCTCATTCTGATGTGATGAGAGGAGCAGAGCAAATGTAAGCAAATAAGATACATAGATCCAGTAGTGTGCATGTATACACAGACTCAGTCAAACAAATTGCAAACAGCATGTGTAGTCTGAAAAGAAATCTGTAAATTGAACAAAAATGTTTAAACAAGGCTGTAAGCAATCTCAGCCCTGTGTAAACACTGAGAAGCTCTCCATTTAAAATTAATGTATATGCTTAACAGACAATTATAACCCAAACAAAGTCATCAGGCACAAAATCAAAGCAAGAAGGACTGCAACAATGTAGTCCACGCACACACACTGATGGCAGTAGGAACCCTGACTGCCTATGTGGAAGCAGTGTGTTTACAACTGGTGAAAGCAAATCCAATACTGGAATGCACAAAAGTCATGAGGGCTGTGAGGCAGGGGTGAGGGTACCTTTATTTTGGCTTAGATGTGTGATCAGCATAACATGCACTTAAGCTGTAACTTTTTCAGTCATTTATAAATCAGAGGATCTTTTTAGTTTGTCTGGGTTTTCTTCTGTGCAAACTCAGTTTGTGTTTAACTTTTACTGTTACTATTTCACATAATTCAGCAAAACCTACCAGTCAGATATTCCAGTACAGCAGCCATGTACACAGGAGCACCAACACCAATTCTGTACTTGGGGTGGCCTTTCTTAATGTACCGGAGCATTCTTCCAACAGGGAATATGACCCCAGCCTTCGCGGAGCGGGAAGTCTTGGTTGACTTCTTCTTTCCACCCCTGCTGGACATCTTGTCTGTATCAGGTCTGAAACAGCACTCTATATTTAAGAAGGGAAAAAAAAAAAGGAACAAAAGATAAAAGGTTATTAATAAGGACTGATGCTCTAAGACCACACACTGAATTCCAAGGCAAACCAGCATTTTGGGGTAGGCAATGCATTAGATTATCTAAATCATACAGACAAATTGCCTTTTTAGAGTATACACAACAAGAACCTAAAATAATTTCCCACAGAATGTTTACTTCCCATTGTAACTTGGCATAATTTTATACAGAAAATATATAAGACAAGTTATTTCCTAAAATCTACTTTTCTGAAATTCCTAACAGATTAACCCCAGTACCACTAATGGAGCAGGGTGATAACTACTGGATTTAAAACAACTTCTGCATTGAAGCAGACGATGCTTTCTGCGAGGAGACTCCACACAACCCCCGGATCTCCATGAAAACCTTTTGACAGGGCATTTGAACAGCTGTGGTAGGGCAGTCATGTTTGTGAATAATTACATTCCAAACTAGGAGAAACTGTATCCACTAAAGCTTTCATAAAGTGTATTCACCTTCTTTAAAAAAGTCGATTTTCAAGATGTGTGAGAATTGACAGAACAAAGGCCTATGGATGGCAAAACACATCTCCTGTACAGTAAATGTTCTATTTTTAGAAAGATCTGAAATGACCCCCTTGAGATTTGAATCTACCAAAACTCAGCCATCTCCACATGGAAGACCATATTACTTCAACATTCCCTCCAGGAATCTGATGATCATCTATCTGCCACCTTTCCCTAACAGCACAGTGATCTGAACACCCAGCACGTATCTGACAACTGTATCTCAGTTTATCTCGCTGAGGAAACCTACTGCTGATACAGCTGTCAAACATATTCTGTTCTCTCTTTGATTTCTGCTCAGGCTGTAAATAGAAGCTGACAAATCCAAAGGGGTGGAGGGTTCACAGGCTCTCAAGGTGTCTTTGAAGGTTTAGGCAACTCACTGGGTTTTGAAATTACCTCAGAGGGAAGGAGACAGTGCCCATCTCCCCATCTCTCCCCTCCCTCACGTGTGAACTCTAGGGAAACCAGCAGAATGCATCAGTGATACACACACACCTCTGTGCATCCCACTTCTTCCCTTGCTGCTCAAATCCTACCTAATACACATGCAAATTCACTGATGTGTTTATACACTCCACAATGAAACCCCCTTTAAGCCTCCTTTCCCAAGACACCATTCCTCTGCTTCCCCTGTTTTTCTCTTGTTTATTCTGAATTCTCTCCTTGCCCTTATGAACCTAACTGTATTTCCCACATGCCTGAATCCACAATGGAGTGAGCTCAGAATTAGGCAAAACAGGTTCATCAACCCCACTTTTAGGTTTTGCAATTTCTGTTCTGTGCTGACACATCCCGCAGTCCTTCAAACCTCAATGAGTCACTCCAGATTCGGGCTACATAACTGCCAAACAAAGACCAGTCAGGATAACTAAAGAAACACTTGTATCAAAGGTTTCTTTTCCTTTCCACTTCCACATTCCATTCATCAGAATCTGCACCTGCACAACACATTAAGTAAATTAAATGCTATGGGTGTATTGTTTATTAAAGCTAAACAAAATAATCCCATCTTCATAGCTCAGATGAAAATCACACTACATTTAGGAAACTCATGTCCAAAACCAGATAGGAATCTTTGGGAGGGGGAAGCCATCAAAAGGGCTCCTTCTCCTTTCATCTGCTGTGGACTCGGCTCTGTAACAACCATTATTCTGTGAAGAAGAGGAAAAAAGCCAATTTTCTTGCCTTGAGAAATGGCCTAACTGCAGCTCACCAATGATTTTAAAAACATCCATTTAATTGCATTTTCTCATCTAGTTAGCTCTGTCTTTGTTAGCAGGAAGGCTGGGTGGGGCTTTGACTTGGCTATAGACCTTCTGCCAGAAATTATTTTCATATTTCATAATCCATTTTCATCAACAGTACTAGGGACATTTAATCTCAAATGTTAAGAAGTTCATTGAATCAAACACCACAGAAAGGGGCATATGAAAGAAGGGGCAAAGAAATATCTATGCTGCCCTGCAATATGTTTGGTTTGTAACTGAGAGGTCAATGACGAAAAACATAATTTTTCTAGAGAAAGCATGCAAGCCTTAAGCAGTAAACTTCTATTAATAATTTTGTGAGTTTATGGGATAGTCAGAATAGCTGGAAGAGAATATGGAAATCCTTATTTCCTCATGTTTGTTTTCTTTGGGAGAGTGTCATCTTAGCTATCAGCTGCTATAACATTTGGATCAAAGCATTAGTAGAGTAGGTAGTAATACAGAATAACACCAACCTATATATAAAATGGTGTCTTTTTTTTCTTTCATAAGCTTATTTTATCACCTCTGTGAATTCTACAGGTAGTTTCTCTCTTTATTTTATGCACTTGGGCACATTACTCACATTAATATTTAGGATACCCTGGACCTATCTTGACAATTAACCTGATCCCCTTATATTAACATTAAAGACCTTTCTAGCTGTAAGTTTACTTGTGAGGAGAAACTTTGCCTGAATCTGAAAGGTGCTGGTGAGTGGGGTTGCATCATGGAAAAACCAAGAACTTCTGAAGCTTTTAGTATTAAAGATGAAATGTGATACAGATGAGTTTCCAGCCTTCCCATCTCAAGGATCCCGTTCCTACATGTAGTGAATCACTGGATGTTCAGATTGTTTAGATGTTAGGGGTGGAGGGAGGAAAACTTCAATTAGGTTTCAAGTACCACTTTTACTGTTACCAACCATGTAATTTGGAAGGTGAAAGTGAGAGCCTGGCATGGAAACCTTTTTCAGAGCTTAACTGTGTATTCCAGATCATTACTTTGCAGAACCTGTTTGTCCTGCCTTTGAGCTGCAGGATGGCCCAACCAACCCTCAAATGTCTCTTCCCTACTTCTAGTTCTCCACCAAAAAAGAGAAGGGAAAGAGATTTCACTTGCAAAAGCCACAAGAAAATGTACTGAGGTGAAAGTAAAGAGCATGGCAACAGATCAAAAACCAAAGAAAGCCGTGTGCCTTACATGTTCCGAAATGGTTTATCTTTGTAACACCAGAAACTCTGGAATGCTGCCAACACTAATGAACCAGAGCTGTTTGCTGAGTCACTGGGAGCCCGCAGATCAGAGAGGCAACCAAAGGAAACCTTATCACATGCACCATAGTTCAGACAAGATTTGAGCAGTATAATAAAAGTAAGTAAATATATTTTTAAATAAATCACAGTCAATGACAGTCAATCGACCAGTACTTCTTCTCTCCTGCCCTTGCAATGGAATTAATGAGAACTTTACCAAATACATTGCAAAGTCTCCAAAGATTGGACAATAAAATGATTTTGTTTCAATGTGAGAGTTCACAAAATTATCACTGTGATAATCAGGGGATATCACTGAGGAGTCAAGTATCTAAGTTCACCTTTGACTTCAAATCAAATTTAACACTATGTTCTTCAGTGGCTCTGTTGTGCTTGGACACAGATTGCCGTAGATACAGAATTTAGCACTTGATTCACAGCCTTTTGAAACGCCTTAAAGACTGTGGCAAGATTCGCACTGCTTTCTAAGATCTCCAAATGCATAAACAAGATTTGATGGTGTATTAATTGGGTCACAGCAAAGATTTAAGCTAAAAGGCTCCTCTGCTGTCACGTCTTTGTGAGCCAGAAATACATTTCCTAAGAAACAACCTTAAGGTGTAGTGATGAAATCAGCATAATTAACATTTTTCTCTTTGAAATTTGCTGGAGTAACTCTGGTTGGCCATATTTTTCTGTGTGAAGACAGATATTCTGCTAAACCGCACTTTCAAATTCCATCTTCCTTAAATGCACCATAGGCATCTGTTTTTCTGAAAGGTTTAACATCACATAATTCTTAAAAGTACAGCCTGAACATCCTGGTAAAGTGATACCCAAATTCAAATACCAGTGCTTCACTAGTTCAGTCGATTTGACACTTTGATCAAACAGCAGTAATAAACCCAGCCTGTTATTAATAGTTTTCAAGTACTGGTTCTTAATGACTAAACAAATTACTATGAATGTTACTGCTGTCAGACAGAGACTTCTCTGATCGTGGGCTTACACTGGTGTATTAACTGCACTCAGCAAAGAGATGATTCAATTTAGATCTACATCATCATATCAGTAAGTGTAGTGAAATTCAGGATATCATTACTACAATAGGAAAAATACTAAGATGTAGTAATTATTTTTCTTTTCTTTCAGTACAAAGACTAAGCTGGAAAGTTCATTTTTGTATCACAAGAGATTAACTGCAATGCTATTTTCTTTCCATTGTTTCAAAAGATTAACAATGTAAGTGCTGCCATTCTCTCTTAAATCTATTTATGTCCTATAATAATAGCTGCTCGCTGAACTCTTGCTGAAAAGGTGCATTTGAACTTGCTGTGACAATGAACTTGCTCTGTTCTTAGCTAACCAGAAGCTACTCTGGCATATTTATAAAATGGTAGAGAATGGTCTCTAATAATACTTGCCTGGCACAACAGTGTGTCTGCTTGGGCCTGTGGTTTCTAGGCACAACACTACTAAAAAGAGCTAATCACTCATTTATCATTTGATCTGATGTGATTTCAAACTTAAGCTCAAGTTCTTTATCAAAGCAGTAATTCCTTGAGGTCTGAAACAGACAGAGGAGTGAAACTAGTTGTAAAACAGCTGTTCCAAAACTCCATTAACTTCTCATCTGAAAAGGCAGCACCATATATTTATTTTCATTTGGAAAACCAAGAGAACACTCCTCATCTAGGAATGCACAATAGGTGTACTTTCTGTTGAAGATTAAGACAATTAAAATTCCTATAGCAATAACATAAAGGATGGGAAAAAGAGGAATAACGTTTTCACAAAATCTGTGTGCTAAACAAAATACTGTTGCACAATTGTATTCAACTGGCAGAAGTCCCTCCCTCCTACAGTGGGTCTGAAACACCAAAACAAATACCCCTTAATGTGCAAACCTCCACTAAGAACAGTGCTGGGAGTGTGACGAGTTTCTGCTGGGCATCCTGCCACCAATAGTCAGGAAAACGTAAATACAAATGTCTTCACTGACCACTGCTGGGAGAACTGGCCTGAAATAACCATTTATACATTATAGGTTTTTGTATACTAGATAGCACAAAAATTTATAGAGGGCCTTAAGTCACTGGACCATTTGTGAATTTAACTTTCAGAAAAACTGCTTTAAATAACATTTTGAAAACAACTTTGTCCCATGACATTTTTGTAAGAAAATAAAAACATAATAAAGAATTCATATGGATGCTTCCAAGGCAAAATTCAGATGCAGAACAAAA
>QWTY01015126.1:0-10345 GCA_008033365.1 Pseudorectes ferrugineus | reverse complement strand
TTTCTTTCACTGAAATAAATTTACAGAATGAACTGGTATATAAAATAATGAAGTTAGTGGATTACTTTCTTGTTTGCTTTAGTTTGATTTCCATCTTTGCAAAACAAACAAACAAACAAGACTTAACAGCAAGTCTGAAAAACATTCTGAAAGTATAAAATATTCTTAAGAAAGATAAACTATATGGTAGCTTGTTTGGTCCATGAAGTTTAAGATTAATACTATAGGCAAAGTTCTCTGCATTTATCATTCATACAGGTAAAACTTAAATTTAATTCCTTCCATAATGGATCTCATATTCTGTTGAAAGAATTTCAGTGTATCATAATAACACCCTGAAGATATAACAATTTTTTTCCTTGTTAGCACAGAAAAGCTCTGTGAATACTTTATGCTTTGCTATATTCACTGTTGCCCTAAGTACATTAGGGTTCTTTTTTCCTCTAATACTATAAAATATCCCTTTCATTTTCTTTAAAACCAAGACACTAGGAAATTTTCCTTTTGGAAAATACTTTACTGCAGAATAGTGGCTTATATCAGTCACCATCACTAGGGAATGCTGACTTTGTATGTAGACTGCTTTTTCAATTGCAAGTACTTGGCAAGATTTCAAAAATATAGCTATTAAAATGCAATATCTATTTTAACATAAAGTTTAGTAATGAAAAATTTGAAAACTGGTATTTTATTTTTAAATAATGATGGTAATTCATTATTATTGTTAATATTATTGAGGAAAAGTATTTGGTTTGGGGTTTGTTTGTTTGTTTGTTTAGGTCTGGGGTTTTTTCTGCCAAAATCAAGTATATTTTTAAAGTATATTGACTTAAAAAGTACCTTGAAGAGAAAAATTTAGGCTAACATTAAGAAACAGGCTAAATCCTTGATCTTGCCATAGCCCCTATGGCATATATCTTGAGACTCATGGACAAAAAGCTTTCCAGTCAAGACTGTTTATTAATAATTGTTTATTACAGTTCAGCAGATATGACACTTTCTGTCAACCTATAAAGTCATTTAGTTAAGATCTCAGGTCATATTCTCTTAATACTTCCATGTCCCATTACGTCAAGAGTAAAGCTGTAATTTTAGCAAATGTTAAAAGATACTAAACCAATACAAAATTGTATCAGAAGGTAGAAAATTATAAGGTATCCCCTGAGCCTCTTTTTGTCCATGCTAAACAATCCCAGCTCCCTCAGCCTCTCCTCATAAGCCATGCGCTCCAGACCCTTCACCAACTTTACTGCCCTTCTTTGGACACGCTCCATCACCTAATGTCCTTCCTTAATCGAGGGGCCCAGAATTGAACACAGCACTCAAGGTGAGGCCTCACGAGTGCTGAGTACAGGGGAAGAATGTCTTCCCTGTTCTGCTGGTCACACTATTCCTGATACAGGCCAGGATGTCATTGGCCTTCTTATCCACCTAGACAAACTCCTGTCTCATGTCCAGCCATCTATCTACCAGTACCCCCAGGTCCTTTTCTGCTAGGCCACTTTCCAGCCCCTCTGCCTGCCGCCTGTGGCGCTGCCTGGGGTTATTGTGGTCAAAGTGTAGGACACAGCACTTGGTCTTCTTGAACCTCATGCTGTTTTATTTCAGCCAATTGATCCAGCCTGTACAGGTCCCTCTTCAGGGCATCCCTACTCTGCAGCATATTGACACCCTGACCCAACCTGGTGTCATCCATGAATTTTCTAATGGTGGACTTGATCCCCTCATTGAGATAATCAGTGAAGATACTAAACACGGCTGGGCCCAGCCCTGATCCCTGGGGGACACAACTAGTGACAGGCCACCAACTGGATGCAGCACCATTTACCACCACTCTCTGGGCCTGGCCATCAGCCAGTTCTTAACCCAGTGAAGACTGCACCTGTCCAAGCCATGAGCTGCCAGCTTTTCCAGGAAAATGCTGTGGGAGATGGTGTCAAAGATTTTGCTAAAGTCCAGGTAGACAACATCCACAGCCTTTCCCTTATCTACTAGGCAGGTCATCTGGTCATAAAAGGAGATAAGATTGGTCAGGCATGACCTGCCCTTACTAAACCTTTGCTGGCTGAGCTTGATCCCTTGGTTATCCTGGATGTTCCCTGTGATCACGCTCAAGATGTTCTGTTCCATAATCTTTCCAGGCACACAGGTCATGCTGACCAGCCTGTGGTTCCCCAGATCCTCCTTCTAGCCCTTCATGTGGGTGGATGTCACCCTGGTCAACCTTCAGTCATCTGGAACCTCCCCAGTTAGCCAGGACTGATGATAAATGATGGAGAGTGGCTTAACCAGCTCTTCCACCAACTTCCCCATCACTCTAGGATGAATCACATCTGGTCTTATAGACTTGTCAGCATTTAAGTGGCTCAGCAGGTCACTAACTGCTTCCTCCTGGATTTTAGGGGATCCATTCTGTTCCCCACCCCTGTCTACTAGCTCAGGAAACCAGCTGTCCTGAGGATAACCAGTCCTACTGTTGAAGATAAAGACAAAGAAGGTGTTAAGTACCTCAGCCTTTTTCTCACCTTAGGTAGTGATAATTATCCTTTACAGAAGTGGCCATATTAAGTTATAATTGAGTTTTCATCTCTCTAATTTCTCTTTCTGCGTGACCTAATGACATCCTTAAATACTTTCTGATTGCCTGCTCCTTTTTTTCAGAAGTGACATAACCTCTCTTTTCCCCCGAGTTCCTGTGAAAGCTCCCTGCTCAGCCAGGCCCATTTTTCAGCACATCGGGACGGCCTGCTCCTGTGCCTTCAAGATTTCTTTCTTAAAGTATATCCAGCCTTCCTGGGCCTCTGTGTTTTTAAAGGCTGCTTCCCAAAGGACTTTCTGAATCAATGTCCTGAATAGGCCAAAGTTTGTCCTCTGAAAGTCCAGGGTAGAGGTTTTGTCGGTGCCTCTCTTTACTTCACTGAGTATTGAAAACCATCATTTCATGGTTGCTATGCCAAAGAAATACATTTTGTAGGAGCAAATTGTCTTGGGGTTTATTTTGACACAATGTTTAACTGAGTTGGCTTGACAAATCAGATTTTTTTTTTGCCTCTCTGGACAAAAAAACATTTTAACAATCTGATTGTAACTTACATTTCAAATCAAATAATGTCATAATGTCTAGCAGCAGATGCAGCTGATAAATTTGCCGGCCTGAAATTTGCAGCAAAATTCTTCTGGCTGCTTAGAAATCAAACTACTGTTGGAAGACAAGGATGAACCAACAGAAATTCCCCTTTCTCTTCTACATTCACAGTTTGCCTTCCTTAAGAACATCAACAAATTGAGACCTACCCTCCAGATGTTACCAGAACTCTGCTTTTCCTTGATCCTGGTAGTGGTTCTGAATGGAAGAATATTGTATTTTAGGAGGTAGTGATTCCCAATACAGTACACCCAAGCAGGCCCAGGCCTGTGCTGTGCTGAATGTACAACCCGGGCTTCAATTCTGTGTTATGCAGCATAAATCCCATTTCTGCACGATAACCTCAGCCAGCTAACAGAGCAATCAACAGGCAGCTCCCACTTGTTACTGGTGATTATGCCACCTGCATGGCCTTATCTCTATCTAAGTGTGCAGAAAGAAGTTCTCATGAGAACATAATTTCTCTTTCAACTGTAGAGAGGACGAAAGAGTTTTTTCCTTGTAAGAAAATCCTATCGTAACTTGAATGACTGAAAGGGGGTAGCTCTGCTATGAACGGGGTTGGCATGATGTACAGCACAAGGAGTCCTCTTTGATGCTACACCGCTCACGGCTTTCATCATCTAAAGGGACACAAGACTATCTGTATTACTACAGAGTGTTAGCTCTAACAAATAGCATTATAAATGATAACTTAAAAAGTCTAAGTGGCTTTCTACTGGGATCATAATGAATAATGCCCTTTTTCTAAGACATTATTTAACATAACTCGTATTACAGAAGCATAACTATCCCTGCAGTGCAGGTCTGACATTTTCCTGTGAACCTGGAAATCCACAGATGTAAAACTAAGTTCATGGAACAGCACAGGTACTAGGTCTTAGCCCACAGGAAACATCAGATAATTAAAGTTTGCTTACAAAGCTTCCTTAGAGACTTTTCTTTTGTTCCTGCCTGTGTGTTGCTCTCTACTTCCCTTTTATCTTTTCCTCTGAAGCGTCTAATTATTCTTGATTTAATCCTACCTATGTAGAGATCAACCTTATGCTTTTTTCATAAACTTTGTTGCACAGGGAGACTACTTGTTTATAATGATGCTTAGGCTGGCTTATGCCAGATCTGATCCCATTTCTGAAAAGGCAGATTGGGGCCATACAATCCTCTCATTTTGAAACCACTGTGCTTGTGAGTATCTTGTATCCTCTGACAAGGAGTATGTTTCATGTGCGATGTTGTTTTTCAAATGGTTAGGCAGAAGCAGTCCTGGAACTGAGGACAAGGAGGTGAACAACCTGAAAGCCTATAGTCAAGACAAAGACATCGGAATTGGAGTAGTGAGATGACAGGAAAAAGAAGTGCAGGGCTACAAACTTTGTATTTAGCTACTGGGCTAACGTACATCTGTGTAGTGGAATAACAGAGTAAATGTGGTGGATATGCACATAGGAAGTGTTAAAGACACACTCGAAGGTGCTGTAAGGGCAGTAGGACAGATTCTACCATCTAGAACACTTTGTGTCACATGCTGTGCAGGTGTAATAAAGACAATGCAATGCTTTAAGTGTTTTCCTGGGCAAAATGGTTTAAAACACACAGCCATTAGGTTTTAGGCTGTAAACAAAAGAAAAAAAGTTGATTACAACCAGTATAAAGCAAAATGGATAAAGTTTTGAAGATGATAATGTAAGCATCTCTGAATTTTCTTTACACAGCAGACATTACTCTGTTAGAGTTAAACTATCTGTTTTCTGTCTGCAAAGAGCCTTTAGCAAAATATATTTTGGAGACAGTCATAAAAGTCTTGGAAGAACAAAGGAAAATTGGTTTCTTAAATACATGGAGTCAGATCCTGTAACTGTGCTTTTCTTGGAATTGTTGATGATCTAAAACTAATGTGGAAAGTGTGATTTGGGAGATTAATTTAAAATCTCAGCTCTTGCAATTTCTTATTCCATTGACAGAATTTATATCCTCAGGCCTAAATATAACTTAAATTTTTGTTTTTGTAGCATTTGTTTTATTTCCTTCATATATGTAATTACCAAGTTTTTTGCTTTACCAAAATCACAGAACATAGCTGGTTAAAAAGAAAAAAAAGAGAGGGAGAGAAATATGGAGAATATATACTAAAGCTAAACTTGAGGACTTATGATTTTGGATTAAAAAATCAGAAAAAAACTACTGGGTTTGTAAATCCTGAATTCCTCTAATATATTTTTTCATTAATTTGTACACATCATATGGCATAGTTGTTTCATTTTCACCCTGAGGCTGTCTTCTACACTAGAGTTCAAACACAAGGCAAGTCCTTTCAAGTGAAACAAATTTATATCTTAAAGGGTTGTTTTGGTTTTTGTGTTTTTCTTTCTTTCTCCCCAAAAAATATTTTAATTTTTCTCCCTCTCCATTTACTTGTGAAATTTATGGCTGCCAGGTTTTCAAGAGGATGTCAGTATCTTTTTGTATGAAACAAAGACAAAATATGGCTAAAAGAACCGAAAGAGTCCTTGTAGAATTTTTTTTCTGTTTTGCTTTCCTCTTGCTGTTATAACCCATCGGCTTAGGAATTCTGTCTTCACTATGTCCCACATAAAATATTGAATACCTATGTCCCTAAAACCTGAGAGATGCACTCAAAGAAATGTATTTGGGGTTTGGAGAACAGTGGTTTCATCATATTCTTCACCTCTGGACCAGCACATTGTTTTCCTTCACTGTATGTTTCCACAGCTGATCAGGCAATCTGTTTGTACATTTTTCCTCAAGGTTTCTTTCTTCTCAAGTGAACATAAAAATAACCACAATGCTGAGAAGAGGGCATAAATGTTCATAAGATGAATTTCAAAGTGCCAACTGTACAGTCCAGTGAAAAATTTAACAAAATTTCCCCTAGAGTGTGTTACTTGCTCACTAATAATAATTTTGTTTTACGTGTATTTACACAATTTTTTTCAATTTGGTTTAGAAATCTGTGAAACTAATGTGGTTAGAAAAAACACAAGTATCTAATTTTATTTTGTTTTAACTATTTGTTTGGTTTCTTTTTAACCCTTTTAAATTCTTTTTAATTTTTAAGTTTGTCTGTCTGACAAGTGCCAGCATTTCTCAAAAGCCTTACGAACGAGACTGAAGGACCAGCAGTACATTTTCTTTTTTCCATTTCAGTTCACTCACTTATCAGTGTTGAGCCCAAAACTTTTACCTGAGCTCCCAGAGGCACTTGTAGACATTATTTTGGCATTTACTCAGACAGTCAATCTTTGCTGATGCACTGAGTGCAGGTGCCCAGGCACTGGCAGCGGGAGCTGCAGGGGACTCTGTGAGCAGCAGCCAGGGCTGCCCTGTGCCAGACACGGATGGTTTCAGCTGGCTCCAACAAACACGAGGGAGAATAAGGCTCAGCCCAGCAGCCAAGGTGGTGGTATCTTATGTAACGTGTTTAAGAAAGAGAAAAAAAAAGCCAGATAGACAGTAGAAGAGGGGGAAAAAAAAAAAAGGGGGGGGGAAACAGTGGAGAAAGCACAAAGGTCAGAAGAAAAGGTGGTGCTCCACAGTGGAGCAGATATCCACATTGGGGCTTATGGAGGACTCCATGCCTGAGGAGATGGATATTCCTGCATGCACGGCAGCCTGTAAAAAGCGTGTGCTGGAACAGAGGATGAGAATGAAAGGAGCAGACAAGAAAAAATGCTGTGTACTAACCATACCCTCCCCAAAACAAACAAAGAGACACTGTGCCAAGAGTTGCCTCACTAAAGGGACTGAGTGCAACCTCTGGAGGTAACAAAGCAGTGGGGAGGAAAGGCGTAGGGAGTGATGGAACAAAGATGGTCACAAGCCTTGATTCTCATGAAACACTTTTTCACCACAGCATTTCCTGGAAAGAAATATAAGCAATCCTGAAGATTTCTGGAGGATTTTAAATACAATTGTTTGACACTGCTGATTAACAAGTTGATTAAATTAATAAGAAAAAAAATGTTGGGGATATTAAGGCTCATGACAGACTCGACTGCAACAATCAAAAAATGATGTTATTTTAGCTACTCAGAGAAGTCAGTTAAATAAAAAATAGAAACTTGGACTTGAAGAAAACAGGTTTCATTTTGGAAATGAACGAATGAATGAATAAATGAACGAATGAGTGAATAAATGAATCTGGTTACATTTCCTACGGGAAGCTGACCTGAAGAGTAAAGATGTTGAGGAGAGAATGCTGGACAAATTTCTTCAGGTGCAAGAATGGTCCAAATCACAATTCAGAAGGTCAGACTGGTGCAACATGACTCCAGGTTGGTTGATAGTGAACAACTGACTCAGCTCAAATAAAAAAAGTAATAAAAAAATAGTATACAGGAAGTGTAAATGAAGACAGGATATCCAGAAGGAGTACTGAAGCATTGCCTGAGTATGAGAGGAAAATAGGAAAAGCAAAGCTCAAGCAGAATTGAAAGTAATCATGAAAGCAAGAACAGTTCTTTCTGCTGTATCAGCAACAAAAAAAGAACTAGGAAAAATTGTGGCCTGCTACGA
Organism: Pseudorectes ferrugineus; assembly: GCA_008033365.1. Lineage (NCBI taxonomy): Eukaryota > Metazoa > Chordata > Aves > Passeriformes > Pseudorectes > Pseudorectes ferrugineus. The sequence goes on along the minus strand of QWTY01015126.1, from coordinate 2,667 downwards.
ATTAATCATATTCAGATGAAAGAAGAGTTTGAAACTCCTTTTTGATTGTTAGATCTGCACTTAAACATTTGAAAAAATAAACACAAAGATAATATTCTATAAATTCAAATATTCATAATTTCTGAGGAGTCTGGGGATAGATTAATGGTTTATGATATGACTTACAGGATTGAAAATAATATTCAGAGGGTGATTTATATTTTTAAATTTGTTGATATACTGCCTTGTCTGAATTTTTTTAAATTTATACTTCTGCTACCTGTAAATATTGATCAAATATATAAGTCCTAAAGCTATTAGTCAGATCAAAGCATTTAAAAAATTAAATTAAAAAATCTCTTGATAAATTCATTTTGAGAATTTGATTTTGAATGTAAATCTTGAGACAAATTTTATAATTCTATTTCCTTCAACCTCACAAACTAGGTCTTTTACCCTCAATTTTTTTTTCTTTAGACTCTAAATTTTAAAATGCTTTCCAAAAAGAATCACTGTCATTAAAAAACTAGTTTTAGAGCCAACAATCATTATAATAATGGGTGTAAATTGGATCAGTCTTTCTTGAATTATTTCTCAAATAACACATATTCTTTCCAAAAAAACTACTGAAATATTTCAGTCTCCCACTTTATATTGTGAAATCATTTCCAGTTCAAATTTCATTAATTTGCTGTGCTCATGAACAAAGTCTGTTCTGTATTGCTTTTTCCTCATTTGTTCTCTCTTTCTCTCATTTTTTTTCCTGCCTGCAATACATCTATTGTTTTAGGCTTGTTCTGACATTCAGCTTTATCTAGCAACAAGAATAACGTCTCCAGAGGTAGATTCTCTGCATCTTTCCTAAGGCCTCTTTTTTATTTGAAATGTAACAGTCAAGAACGTCTTCCAAGAATACAACATGCTATTTCTCCTCATCCCACAATTCATCATGCTATTCCTCTTCATCCCCAATTGATTTGGGGAATTTTCTCAGACTACTGTCAATATATTCTTGAAAGGTCTTCATAGGGAAAGTTTTTATCTTGAAACTGCAAGGTGCTGTTTTGTTGTCTTCTAAAGTGTGTTTCTACCTCCTGTAATAACAGCTGTAATCTGAGTGCTACCAAAAGATGCTTAAGACTTCATTCCTTATACTGTATTTCCCCACTTCAGGCTATCTTCTGATGCGTGCTCGTTCTTTAGTTTGCCATTTCCTCTCTCTTTTTACTGACAGGAGGCTATTTCACAAATAATCTCATAAAGGGAAAATAGGTAGCTACAGCTGGATAAGTGTAAACAAGCAATTTTGTACTGCTCTAAAGTCCTTTTACTGGTGAAAACTGATAAATAGATCCAAAACAAAGCAATTTCTCCTACACAGAGGACGAGTGTTATAACCAGATGAGACAGCCAGAAAAATGAGGGAAAATAGACTAAAATAAGTTTAAAGCATTAAGTATGGTAACATTGCATATTGGTCTCCAACGTTAATTGGCTCTTAAAAGACAGAGCTGCTGTAATGAACTAATAAAGAATTAACACACACACTGCAAAATGCTTTGGTGCCTTTTTCAATGCCTTTTCTCGCAGTCTAGGATATTCCACCTACATGCAGAGAGAATTACAAGGTTTGTGAAATTAAACAGTTAGAATGCGGCCCTAACCATTTTATGATGCAATCTGTTTAACTGAAATGGAATGAAAAAATAAAATCCAAATCTTTTGGTAGGGGAAGGGAACATCTCTCCTAAAACAAATCTTCCAGGTTTTTGAAGTTTGAACTTCACTTCTTTTCATCATTGTTGCAATAGAAAATATGTACAAATATTTATGTAAGTGTGCATACCAACACACACACACACACGAAAGCATATATAAGTTAGAGATTTAGGGATCATCATTATAGAAGAGTTCAGATTACTGGTAAATAGGCATGATCTCTATGTTCACCTTCAGTTTCTAATCACAACCTTACAAATATCCAGGACCCGTGTGAAGAATCTCTTATTTTATTTGTTGCCCAGACTTTACCTCTATTTGCCTCTTCCCTACAAAAAGTTCCTACAAGAAAAATGACAGTATTTCTTTTCTTTACAATCCTTGTCCCTTTTTTTTAATCTTTACCTTTTCAGATGAATTCTTATACCTGCTTGACTATAAATTGCTTCTATTTTTACAGAAGATACCTGGGAAAGCTGGCTTCAACCTGTTTTGTCAAACAGGTCTTCAGTCCTGCTCCAGGAGTCTCTGAAGCTCATGCCTCGCAACTAAGACTGGGTTTATTTTGGTTTAATACTGGGCATTTTCACCATTCTAACTCTTATCCTTCCTAGAAAATGCCCATAGCTTATACTCCTTTTAGCATAATCATAATACCAAAGAATAGTAATAATGAGAGATAAGGAGGGGTGATACTGTGAAACAGAGGTATGATGAAGTCTTCTACATTATAAGAAAATAATTTTATTTTACCGGATAGATTTTTTTTGATAGAACTGGAACATCTAACTGAAGATATAACCTTGGAAAAGGAGTTTGAATGCTCCCAGCTATAAATGCAGAACCATTACCTCACAGTGCTGCTTCAGTGAACAATATGACTGAAGCATTAAAAGAAACCAGCTAATTTAACCTAATTTTCTAGTCATTACCATAGAAAGTACATATCCAGATAGCATAATAAAGGAA